>LBNU01037677.1:112334-138899 GCA_014162995.1 Artemisia annua
AAAAAAAAAAAAAAAAAAAAAAAAAAAAAAAAAAAAAAAAAAAAAAAAAAAGGGCCCTTTATCCCCACCCCTCATACTTTTTTATCCACGCACCCCCTAATTTTTTTTTTTATTTTTAGAATTTTGCTAATATAAAAAAACTATAAACCTGAAAATGCGGAACAGAAAATATAAAGTTTAATATGTCAAACGCTTAAAACTGTCAAAAATACGGAACAGAAACTGACAAAAAACTGTGCTATACTGAAATAAAAGAAGGACAGAGAGGAGACAAAAAAAAATATTCCCCCACTAAGGGGTATGGTTAACACAAACACCCCTAAGTCTTTTATAAAAGTTTAATGACAAGAAGGTTGTACTACTGTTTATTGACAAGAAGGTTGTACTATTGTGTGTGATTTGTGGTGTATTGTTTTTAAAGGTTTATGATATTTTAGTGTGAGTTATATAGTGTGTGGTTTTTGATTTTTCAAAAGGCGTTTTGGTATTCAAATTGTTTAGGCTATTTTGTATTTTATAAGTTAATTTCGTGAAAAGAGGTATGCACTATTTTTGTGTGATATGATTTGTCTGTTTAAAGATAGTGTTGTTTTGTTAAATATCATGGTATATGATTTCAAATGTTACAACAAGACTATTTGGGTAGGAAGAGGATCCTCTCAAGTTGGTGAGACAACTTGACTCAAGTTAGAGGATCCTCAAGCATTGGAAGTCAAATTACTTGAGAGGATCCCCTCCCAAGGGTAATATCTTTTGCATAAAGTAACATTAGAGTGTAATTTCACGCTTGGTTTATATTGTACATTTGTTATATTTGAAATGAAGCATGATGTATACTTGTGAGCAAAGTTTCACGATGAGGTTTGTGTAATCTGATAAACCGAATTTGCTAGTTTAGTTAGGTATTGGTTCAATTAACTAACCGAATTAAATAGTATGCGTACCTTTTGCAATTCAGGCTAGCACGAATCAAGACAACATCAAACCCTTACCTTTCTTTTTTGATTCAAACCAAGATACAAACAATAGTAATACCGAATTAACGAGGATGTTAGTTCTTAAAACACAAAACGTTTGTGTGATAATCAAAAAAATCCGATCACCCTTAGGGTTTTGTTTGATCGGCCGAATATCACAAAAGAGAAGAGAAAAAGAGTTTAGGGTATTTGTGTGTACAAAAGATTAACAAACAATGAACCTTGGCCTTGTATTTATAGTATGACAAACTTAGAGGACAAGTTAGGGTTGGATTAGGAAACCCCTAACCCAACCGATCGGCCAAGGCATCCCAATGGGATTACGGATCCTTCCCGACCTCTAATTTTCACTCTAGTCTTTCTCTTTTATATTTAGCGACCGTTATTTAGCGTTAATTACTTAACGCTCGTTTTTCGTTATTGTGTATTTACTAATTAAATGCAAAAAAAATTAAATGCAACGTTTTACATTAAATATTTAAACATTAATTCTCATATGTAAAGTGTGCAATTTCGTATTCTCGAGTTCGAATGCGGATATACCCGTACTAAACTTGTCCATAAAACTAACACTAATATTACTGGGAAGTGGGTAATTACCTTTTTTCTATCTATCTACCTATACATATAAAAGAATAAAACTTTGAAAAATTCCTGGCATCTAATTAGTATAGTCAATTATGTACTATTAAAAACTAGAAATTACAAATCTGAAAGACACAATGAAAATAAACAAAACATTTGGTCACAAGTATTCACTTCGGTCACCAGTTGAGGACGTTACACTCTTGAGATGTTGACACATTTACAGACGGCGTACTATACCTAACAACATCGAGAAACAAAATGATAACCAATCAACAATTAAGTTACATTAATGATTTGCACGACCAATCCTTCGACCGTCCAGATCATAAATAATCGTTCATAACAAAGATTTATAAGACACAAGGTAATAAAAAGATTGTGCTACTCGTAATACATCTTCTTTTTTTTTTCTTTTTTTTTTTTTTCTGTTGACAACTTAGAAGCAGATTTTTTTATTTCACAAGTTTCTAAAAAACATTATTGGTCATTATCCTATCCAATTGCATTTCAACTTTATGTATGATAGGTGCACCCGATTTGTCTCTAATTCTCCATTGGTAAGCCCTATGCTTCTATATTCATCTTTCGTTCCTTTTATAAGACATTATAGATTAACTGTTAAATTCTCACATTTTTCATACAAAATATCAAAAGGCAAAGAGGTAAAGATAAATATATAAAATATCTTTAATGTTCATAAATTGTACCACCAACCAATGTCTAAGGTAGAGAGCATGACACCCTCTGGTAATTGAATGTGAGTCTCCCTTTTAAACAAAGTAGGGATGGGTAGTTATGATTGCCAAGAGGTGTAATTCAAATTTTGCAGTGGGTAAGTGGGAAGTTATGGCTAGACATAAAGAAAAGGTTATTGACTTATAGTTATGCTCAATATATGGGGTTTTTCTTGACTAAACAAAGCTTTAGCGCTTTTGTTTGTGCCTGAGATGATGATGGGTCTGTTTTGGTGGCAAGCTTATCGCTCGTACTTCTTATATTATGTATAAGATGTTTATATTTTAGACATTGATGTTGCAGTCTCAATTTTACATGTTGAAGAACCTAAACTATATATAACTAAATATTTTACTTTAAATATTTTACTTTTCCTTCTCAATTCTAGATGATTGTTCTGTGAAATATGTTTAAGATGTTTATATTTTAGACATTGATGTTGCAGTCTCAATTTTACATGTTGAAGAACCTAAACTATATATAACTAAATATTTTACTTTTCCTTCTCAATTCTAGATGATTGTTCCGTAAAATATGTTTAAGATGTTTATATTTTGGACATTGATGTTGCAGTCTCAGTTTTACATGTTGAAACGCCTAAGCTATAGCAAAATATTTCACTTTGCTTTCTCAATTCTAGATGATTGTACTTTGAAATAGATGCGTTATAAAGAACTTGCTAGCTTGTTGTGTAACGTTGTGTATGATAAAATGATGCTAGTAGAATGTATTGATTACATCAGCGTCTTGCCTTGTGGATCTTGTAATTAACTGAGAAGACCGGCCATTAGTGAAACTCGTTTAGTAGTTAAGTGGTATAGCAGTTTTCATGTACCAGTAAATGGCATTTTTTATAGTGTATATCAAACACCGTTATGCAAATTTTTCTTTTTTGTAATCTTTATAAAGAAAAAATTGAATCCCTAACTCTGATTCTATTAAACTAAGTCAAACCTCGACGATCACACACTATAAATGTTGGATACCATAAACCTTTAACTAAAAGCAAATAAAATGAAATCTTCGGTTTCAATTTAGGGTTAAGTCTGAGAACAGGTAATATAGTTTTTGAGATTTACCGAAAACGTAATGTACTTTATTAATTGTTAGTATCACTAAAATATTTTTAAAATTTTGTCAACATCATTAGTATGACCGGTTTAACCGGTTATCTCCAAGTGATTTGACTAAAATACTCGTCTTCAACCCACCATCTTCAACCTAGTCTAAACGCAAATGATCATTATCCCAAAAAAAAAAAAACGTAACACTAATTTATTACATATATACCCGACCTATACTAACACCCTAACTTAACTCACAAACGCAAAATTACCACTTTCATTTATATACCACGGCAGGTGTATTATCTATATGCCAAACATAGCCATTAAAAATATTCTATGTTCATTATTGTAGGGTTAGGTTATTCACAAAGTAATATTTTATATGTTATAGCCATTATTTCTTTCATTACGTTTATGTGTGACACGCAAAGGGTTGAGAAACGAACTTGAACGACTACAACGTACTGCTCTAACGATGCGTACTTTATAATATAAATCTCAACTCCAACAAGTTGTTGCATGAATAATATATATAAAAGAATACAAATTTGAAAAATTCCTGGCTTCTAATTAGTATAGTCAATTATTTACTATTAAAAACTAGAAATTACAAATCGGAAATGCACAAAGAAAATAAAGAAAAATTGCTCACAAGTATTCACTTCGGTCACCAATGGAGGACGTTACACATTTGAGGATGTTGACACATTTATAGACGGCGGCGTACCAAACACCGTTATGCCAAATTTTCTTTTCTGTAATCTTTATAAAGAAAAAATTGAATCTCTAACTCTGATTCTATTAAACTAAGTCAAACCTCGACGATCACACACTTGGCGAATATAAATGTTGGATACCATAAACCCTTAAGAGGGAACATGTTTCTTTTGGTTTTTGCCATGAAGATTTATTTTTTTGTGAAGTTAATGATTTTTAAACATGTTTTGGTAATTTTTGTTACCAAACATGCATGCATGACATGCTGCTTCAGCCTATGTTTGATGACTTACTTTTGAACACTTACTTTACATTAGATGAAATTAGGCGTGCATCTGATTGATATCCCGAGAAAACTAGATGCGGTTGATACATTTTTATTTACAAGTGGTATAGCTGGGATATTTTAAAGGATGTATTTTCCAAAATTATGGCTAAGAAACTTGAAGATCTTAACAATTGTGATACATGCAGTAGATTATTTTTTGACAGATCCAGTTTTCGATAACAGTGGTGTGGGAAGTACTTTCATGCTCCTTCATGTGTTATTTAAAATGCTTTTATGGTCGTTTAAAACTGGTAGATTTTTATGTCGCAAACTGCTAATTGGTAGCCCGTTATTATATCTTATATTTTGTAGGTGAAACTTAGATACATATATTATTGAGCTAAAGCTTACCTTTTCATCAACTTCTACTGCTCATTGAGGGCCCATTATTCTTGCTCAGGTTTATACTTTTAATGGGTTCTGAATATATAATCTTTGATATGGGAGGTATTTCATGGTGTTTGAGGGTAATTCTTTCACCGGGTGACAGAGATTGGTCAGTTAACTTGTGCATTGTAGGATTTTTTTCTGTCCCATATCAAATTGTCTCCGGTTTCATGTGTTGCAGTTCAACATATAGACTCAAAAACATGTTTTCTCCACTTGAAGTATGGTCAGATTTTGTTTAGCATTTTTCGTTTCTTTAGAACTTCACTTTTGTTTCACATGTTGATCTTGGTACTAAATTTTGGGATTCTTCAAACTCAAGTCCTTACAGGATTTTTTGATAATTAACACGTTCGACGAATCAGCAAATCTTTTTGGTGGTAGTCATGAGCGTGAAGATGAGTTTGATGAAGCAAATTTATGACCTTCCTGGCAATTTGGATGCTCTTAATGCCATGTATGGCTTTAATCTCCAAGGTCGTAGGAAGTAGTTTATATTTTGTCGGAGTTTTTACTATCATGTGATTAGTGGTTATATTTTCTTGTTTAGAAAATAGGAAGTATCTTGTTATGTAAGCTTTTCGCCTATGTAACGGGCTGAGATATGAGACTCACCCATATCCGTTGTAATGATTTTTGGAGTAATATATTTTCCGGGTCGTTTTTGACCTTTTACCCAAAAAGGATTTTTTGATAATTTAAAAGTTAACTGTTGTTTCACATGTTGATCATGTACTTATTTAACACTATATGTGATAATGAACTCATTAGTTCTAGAGAATATACAATTGTTTAAAAGATTAACACATGTGCTCAAATAATTTACATTTTCTAATGGTTGTTTTCAATTTGCTTCAATCTGATTAGACATATGAGGAGCCCACGTTTGGTGATAAAGAACATAATCATCCTATCTCTCAATATTATCCATATTCTTACTCTAGATTATATATTCACCTTAGATTATCTTTTTTTTTTTGAAGCTCATGGGTCAACAAGATTCTTCATATTCTTACTCTAGATTATATATTCACCTTAGATATCTTTTTTTTTAACGGCAGTTCACCTTAGATATCTATTTTTGGAAGCTCATTGGTCAACAAGATTTACTAATGCTGTTGAGTATTTTAAAAGTTTTCAGATTTCGTAAATGTCTTTGAGGTGTTTCTAACACACTCAATCACTTCCTCCTCTTTAATATTACAATAAATCATTTCAACTACACACTCAACTACACTCTCTATTTTAATATAGTTATTCTTTTCAACCAAAACACTCAACTACTTCCACTTTTTCATTAACTCCTTTCAACCATATTCTCAAGTACTTATATCCTTCTATAATAACTCCTTCCAGCTTCACCATTCACACACAACCCTACAAATTACACTCCTTCAAACAAACATTTGTTTTAGCCTCATGGCTTTTGATTTCTTTTAGGTGGCTAATGCAGCCACTAATATTAATGATCCTTAATACAGTAACATTTACTTTTATAGGTTTACTAACTGTTGTATTCTTTTAACTAGACTATTTTTGGGAACTTGTACCCGAAGGGGAAAGCAAATTCCAACACGATCATATATAGTGGCGCAACTAGAAGAATTCGCTTCAATATTGATCCCACATTTCCCAAGGATATGTGCAGGATCAAAAAGATGCCCAAACGTGAAAAGTCGATTGCATTTATTACATTGATTCGACTAGAGAGGGCAACATGATGAATTTTTTTCATCATGTGTGGCTCTGTTAAGAAAAATAGGGGAGGGATACATAAGATCCTTAAAGAGACAGATTTTATGTCCTTGAAACTTAGATGCTGTTGGAGTGAATATTATGGTATTTTCATTTTTATTTTCTTTTTCCTTTTTTTTTTTTTTTTTTTTTTTTTTTTTGTGTTTAAAAGAAAACAAAATTAGCAAAAAGAAAAAAAGAAACATATCCGGAAAACATAATATTCACTGCAACAGCATGTTCTTTAAGTTTCAAGGACATAAAATTCGTCTCTTTGAGGATCATATGTATATCTCCCCCATTTTTCATAACAGCCCTCTCGAGTCGAATCAATATAATAAATGCAATCGAACTTTTCACGTTTGAGCATCTTTTTGATCATGCACATATCCTTGGGAAATATGGGATCAATATTGAAGCGAATTCTTCCAGTTGTGCCACTATATATGATGGCGTTAAAATTTGCTTTCCCCTCCGAGTACAAGCTCCTGAAAACAATCTAGTTAAAAGAATACAACAGTTAGTAAACCTATTTAAAGTAAAATTAATCGATAATGTTACGAAAGTAAATATAATTAAGGATCATATTATTTAACAAGTGCATTGTTGAATGGATCGCTAACAAATGTGCTTAATTAAAGAAACAAGCTAAACAGACAATAGGAAACACTAAAAGATATGTTTTAGCGGAATCTTTTATGAAAAATGAGCAAAAAGATGGGTTCCTCAAGCTATCTTAATGTTTTGTATGTTTATGAAATGACTATTAAATAACTAGTATTTTTTATTAAAAAAAAAAAAAAAAAAAAAAAAAAAAAAAAAAAAAAAAAAAAAATGAGATAACATAATAAAAAAAAAAATAAAAAAAAAAAAAAAAAAAAAAAAAAAAAAAAAAAAGTATAAGGGTTTTAAAAAATAAAAAAAAAAAATGAAAAAAAAAAAAAAAAAAAAAAAAAAAAAAAAACACTATTTGAGTTTTTTGTTTTGAAAACCGGATTGCACATGCCGTTTTGATCACTTGAACGGAATTCAACCAAAGAAAACCAGTCCGGTCTGGTTTTAAAAAACCATAGGAGTTTTAACATTTTCCCAAAGAAAATGTATATAGATTTTAACGTACTTTTATCCTCTGTGTTTCATTTTACTTTATGGGTGGGTTTCAACAGTTTACAATGTGAGTATATGGTGTGTAATTTTATTTATTTTTTACTTTTAAAGATGGGTTATGAGTTTTTTATTCATACTTTTGTTTTTGTTAAAAGGTTAAGTTATTAAGTGTTTTATAAAAGTTTAATGACAAGAAGGTTGTAATATTTTATGTGTTTTGTGGTGTATTGTTTTTGAAGGTTTATGATATGTTAGTGTGAGTTAGAGTGTGTGGTTTTTGATTTCTTCAAAAGGCGTTTTGATTTTACAATTCAAACTGTTTAGGCTATTTCGTATTTTATAAGTTTCATGAAAAGAGGTGTGCACTATTTTTGTGTGATATGATTTGTTTGTATCAAAATGAGAGAAAAGTGAAATATTATTGAGTGAATTGTTATTTACAAATGATGGTGAAATGATACATTTATAGAGTGTAACAGAGTAAGCAGTCTAACTAACTTTGAAACTAAAATTACAACTTTAGTCCCTGTACTTTGGACTTTATTATAATGAGTGATGAACTTGTATATCTAATAGCCTCCCCTCAAGTTGGAACTTCTTCAAGACCCAACTTGCCAGATAGAGAAGAATGTTGTGCTGACCCCAATGCTTTAGTAATAATGTCAGCCAACTGTAAGTGAGTAGGAATGTAAGCTGTCTGCAAGAAACCTTCTTGTACTTTATCTCTAGTAAAGTGACTATCAATGTCAAGATGTTTTGTTCTTTCATGGTAGCAAGGGTTTGCTGCTATCTGCTGGGCTGCTTTATTATCACAAAACAAAGTTATAGGAACTTGAACTGGTATGTGTAGATCATTGAGCAGATAAGTCAACCAAACAAGTTCACATGTGGTTGCTGCCATACTTCTATACTCAGCTTCAGTGGAAGATCTAGAAACTGTAGCTTGTTTCTTAGTCTTCCATGAAACCAATGAATGACCCAAAAACACACAATAACCTGTCAATGACCTTCTAGTCATCAAACAAGAGGCCCAATCTGCATCAGTAAAGCCTGCCACCTTGAGATTAGCTTGCACTGGAAAGAAAAGCCCTTTTGAAATGGTTCCTTTCAGATACCTTAGGAGATGTAAAGCTGCTTGCATATGAGGTTGTTTAGGTGCAGAAACAAATTGGCTTAGATGTTGAACCCCATAGGATATATCTGGTCTTGTCATAGATAAGTAAAGCAGCCTCCCAACAAGTCTCCTATATGACTCTGGATCATGTATGAGCTCCCCCTTATCTAAAGACAGCTTAAGATTCTGTGGCAAAGGAGATAGAGCAGGTTTAGCAGCTGTCAAACCTGCATCCTTTAGGAGATCAAGGATATACTTTCTTTGATGTAAATGAGTCCCATGTTCTGTTCTGCACAACTCAATACCAAGAAAATATCTTGCCAATCCTAAATCCTTGATAGTAAACTTTTTATCCAAAGCTGATTTTGTATCAATGATGTCTTGAGGACAGTTTCCAGTAATCAAAATGTCATCCACATACACTAGAGCAGCAGTAAAAGAGTCACCTTTTGCTTTTACAAACAGTGAATAATCATGTTTTGATTGCTGATAACCCAAAGAGACCAAAAACTTTGACAATTCTTGGTTCCATTGCCTTGATGCTTGTTTGAGACCATAGAGTGACTTTTTTAACTTGCAAACTTGCCCTGGTAAAACCTTAGTGTATCCTTCTGGTGGTTTCATGTAGATGTCTTCTTCTACATAACCATGTAAGAAAGCATTATTCACATCTAGCTGATGTAATGGCCATCCTTTTGCAGTGGCAATGGCAATAAGTACCCTTACAGTAGCAGCTTTTGCCACAGGTGAAAAGGTGTGTTTGTAATCCATGCCTTCTTGTTGATCAAAGCCTCTTATAACCAATCTTGCCTTATACTTATCCACAGTGCCATCAGGATTGTATTTGATTTTGAATACCCATTTTGAACTAATGGCTTTGAGACCATCAGGCAATGTAGTTACTTCCCATGTCTCATTTTCTTCCAAAGCATTTAATTCTTTATCAATAGCTTGTGCCCACTTTGGATGAGAAGCAGCCTGAGTATAAGTTTTAGGTTCAAAACTAGCCAGAACATGTGCTAAAGATCCCACATACTCATCAGGATACATATCAAATTCTGTGCTGGAAAACAGTGGATATACAGGCTGTTTGGTAGTAGAAGGTATAGCAGAGGCCATGGAAGCTTTGTGTTTAGAAGTAACAAAATCCTTAAGCCAATTAGGTTGTGTAGTTACTCTAGAAGACTTTCTAGTTGGAACAGTAGGTTGAGATGTGGATTGAGATGGTTGAGTTGGTTGTTGACTAGCATTAGGAATAGGTGATGGGGGTACAGAAGCATTTTCATCCTGAGCTGACACTGGACAACCAACTTGTACTTCTTCTTCTATAATAGTTTCATCAGGCCAAGGCTTTGTAGGAGAAATTGGTACTTGTGTATGCTGTTTAAAAGGAAACACTGTCTCTTGAAAAATAACATTCTACTGCAAAATACCTCATGTGTTTCAAGATCATACAACTTGTAACCTTTTTGGCCTGGAGGATACCCTATAAGAACACATTTGACACTTCTGGGAGAAAACTTATCTTTGTGTGGTTTAGTGACTGTGGCAAAACATAGGCAACCAATTGTTCTCAGATTATCATAAGTAGCAGAAGTACCATGTAGAACCTCAAAAGGAGTTTTCCATCCTAAAATCTTCATGGGCATTTTATTTATGAGATAAGCAGCAGTAAGTACACAGTCTCCCCAAAATTTATCAGGCAAGCCAGCATGAAACTTTAGAGCTCTTGCAGTGTCTAACAAATGCCTATGTTTCCTTTCCACAACTGCATTTTGTTGTGGTGTATAGACCATAGACCTTTGATGTAGAATACCAAGCTTATTAAGTAATGCCAAACACTCCTTATTGACAATTTCAGTACCATTATCAGACCTCAAATACTTGGGCTTAGCATGAAAATGGTTATCAATATAGGCAATGAAGCTGGACAAAATAGACACTATTTGATCCTTTGTATGAACCAAATAAATCCATGTACATCTAGTATGGTCTTCTACTATTGTGAAAAAATAGTGAGCACCATTAAGAGCAGCAGTTTTGTAAGGACCCCATAAATCAACATGCAAGAGTTCAAAAGAAGTGGAAGATCTAGAATTGCTTTTAGGAAAAGGCAATCTATGCTGTTTAGCAAGCATACAGGTATCACAATGAAATTGAGAAATGTTTTGATGACTACAACTGTCTACATGAGCTAGTTTAGAGACAGAAGTATGACCAAGTCTAGAATGAAACAAATCTAATGAGACTTGATCAGATTGAACAACTTTATTAACAAAAGAAGACAAAGCAGGGAAGATAGGAAAGCTGAAATTCTCTGTGAAAGATGAATTTGCAGCTGATGGTTTACAGATGTAGAGATTATGGAATCCTTCTCCATGAGCAAGCACCTTTCTAGTTGAAGGGTCCTGAATGACAAACATTTTGGGAAAGAAAATAGCAATGAGATTTTGTGAGCTAAGCAACTTTCCAACAGACAAAAGATTGACACTGAAATCAGGCACATAAAAGACATTGGAAAGGATCAAAGAGTTGCTTATTTGAATGTTGCCTATTTTGGTGACCAATTTGGTTGTGCCATCAGGTAACTTGATCCTAATTGGACACTTAAGAACCTTAATGGACTGAAATAAGTGCAAATGGGGTGACATATGATCTGATGCTCCAGTATCTACAACCCAATCAACTTCAATATCCAATTTCAAGTGTCTAGTCAATGCATTAAGTGACACATGAAAAGAAACTCTTAAGCAGGGCTGGCAACCATAAAAATAGGTACCTGCATGTGGCTTAGAAGTACTAGCAACATCACTTGAATCCACATTTTTGCCTTTGAACATCTTCATCATTTCTTGACAAACTGCAGCCACCATTCTTTGATCCACATCAGCCTTGCCCCCTTTCATGTCATTCTCATAAGCAAAATCAAATGGAGTGTCATGTTGCATGTATGCTTCAAAATCAGAACTAACTTGTGCAGCCATTCTCCCCCCTCTTTTGTTCTTTTTGCCTTTGTACCAATCAGGATAGCCCAACCTTTCAAAACATTGCTCATACACATGACCATCCTGCTTGCAAAAAGTACAAACCTTCTTTTCACCTCTGCTTTCCCTACTATCTCTTTTTTGACCCTGATTATTTCTTGAACCAGTGTTAGCAAAGAAAGCAGTTGGATCTGCAACTTGATGAGTCACTTGTTTCTGTTTTTCCACTTGTTGAACGATGTAGTAAGCCTTGTTGATATTTGGTAAAGGATCCATGGAGAGAATTTGATTCCTAACAGCTTCAAAATCATCATTCAATCTCATCAAAAACTGCATCAATTTTGACCTACTATCAATTTCCAAAAACTTTTCAGTGATCCCACAGGTACATTCTCTCATTCTTCCACAAGTACAAACAGGAATACCATTGAGACTATGCAATTCATCTCAAAACCTCTTCAACTTGTTGAAGTAAGCAGCAATAGAAAGACTACCTTGAGCAACTTTGCTTAATTCCCTTTCAACTTGATAGATGAGTGGCCCATTACTTTGACCATATCTCTCTTCAAGATATTTCCACAAATCACTAGCAGATTGAGAGTATAAAAAAGAATCAGATAACTCTGCAACCATAGAATTCAAGACCCAACAAGTAACCATGTAATCACAACGAATCCATCTTTGACAGTTGTTATCAGTTACTGGTGGTTTTGCCAAAGAACCATCAATGAATCCAAGCTTCAACTTCGCCCCCAATGCCATCTTGATTGTACGGCTCCATCCAAGAAAATTGCTTCCATTGAAAGGCGTATTAGTTAGTGTCATGCCTGGATGATCAGAACTGGCTAGATACAATGGATCATTATTCATGTTTTGGGTTTCTTGATTGTTGATGGTGGAAGAAGTGGTTGTATTAGCAGTATTGTTCGGATTCGCCATTAAAACACTTCTATAACTGTGAATTGAATCAATGATTACACAGTGGAAAAGAAGGAAGACGATCCAAGAACAGAGTAGTTAGGTAAAACCGTTATAAAAAACGGTTAGGTAACAGATTGAGTAACAGAATCAAGCTCTGTGCTCTGATACCATATCAAAATGAGAGAAAAGTGAAATATTATTGAGTGAATTGTTATTTACAAATGATGGTGAAATGATACATTTATAGAGTGTAACAGAGTAAGCAGTCTAACTAACTTTGAAACTAAAATTACAACTTTAGTCCTTGTACTTTGGACTTTATTATAATGAGTGATGAACTTGTATATCTAATAAATATACCCCCCAAAATACTCACACACACAAAACACTCAAATGTTCAAATGGGTCCCACCCTCGTCCCTTTCATCGTCGCCAAGACGATGAAGACCAAACCGACGAGGTAGTGCCATCGATGTCAAACACAAATAAACTAAAACAACCTTGACAAACACACCAAGATAAACTACAATCATAAACAAAGAGACACCAAACTCCAAACTCCAAAGTAACATATCCAACGAAATTATAGTATGAAAACAATAACAATAACAAAAACAAATAGTCTTCTTTATATACTCATCGAAGTCCTGAAGATAAACAAATTGGGGATGTAGCTCAAATGGTAGAGCGCTCGCTTTGCATGCGAGAGGTACAGGGTTCGATCCCCTGCATCTCCACTTTTTTTTTATAAGCTTGACCCACTTTGACTTTCTTTTATCTTTATCTTCCAAAACTATGTTGTTGTGTTTGCAGTTGGAGTTTTCCTTAAACATGTCGGTTCCTATGTCAAATCTAGCCTCTAACCTTAATGTTTCAAAGCTATGTTTAGGTAACACAATCATCTTTAGTCAACTAGTTATGTTTTTCACTTTTGATAAAAAAAAAACTTATTATGTTTTTTTTAACAGGTACTATGACATTTGGTGAGCAGAATTCCTTATCTCAATCCTTTAATATTTTGGATAAAGCTTTTGATTCTGGGATTAACTTCTTTGATTCTGCTGAAATGTAATCTTCTTTCTCTTTTCTTAATCCAATGATTGGTGTTTAGTTATCTTTTTTGTTGGAGTGTTTGGGTTACCTTAGTGCCTTTTAGCTAAATAAGCTCTTTTAAGGGGTGTTTGTTTCGACTTATTTGGTTTTGGGCTTATGTTTCATAAGCTCACTTTTTGTCACTTATTTTGACACTTTTAGGCTTATATAATGAACTTATATTATATAAGCCAGTTACATAAGCCCAAAACCAAATAAGCCATAAACCGGCTATATAAGCCGAAAAAAGCACCTCAACACCAAAGGTGGGTTTTGCTTGTACCCCAAAAAATAAAAATAAATAAATAAATAAACATTGGCTTCTTCAAAACAGTTTGGAGTGCCAAATAAGTTGCTAAGCATGTGAGGCTACTCAAAACAGTTGACTGAGTTTTCACAATGCAATAAGCTAAAAACAGATGTATTTGTCTGATTATTGTACTTTTTGTTGTTGTGTTCATTTGGGCACTTTTTGTAACCAGTAATGTTAGTATTTTAATAGAATTAAACTTGAGTTATAAATCTCGCACTTTATTATTTTGTTGTGTGGTTTTTAATTTTGGAATCATGTGGGGGAAATGTAATGTGATTTTTTGTTTTCTTACTTTGATAGTCTTTTCATTTATGAGTTACACCTATGTTTAAAGAACTTTCATTTTTCAGGTATCCGGTGCCACAGCGTGCAGAAACTCATGGACGGAGCGAAGAATACTTTGGCCGATGGGTTAAAGAGCGAAAAATACCTCGTGATCGTGTTGTATTTGCCACCAAGGTTTGTTCTTTTCTATTCTTTGTGATTGCTTATTGTAAGAATGTCATATGCAACATGTATCTATCTATATAACCCTGTGATTATATTTAATGTGATGTTATGCGGCTATTGTTTTATTAAACAATTAATTTACAAATAACAATAATTTTAGTTAAGGCACTGGTATAATTCCATCTCATGTTAACCGAAGATGCCACAAACAAAATCTTGATTTCGTTCCTTCAGCACAATCACCCTTCATCAATTTCTTCATCAATTTTGAAGCTGACCGACCCAGTTCGACCTTCATTCCTCGATCAGCGCAGTGGCGACCGAACCGGTCGACCGACCACTGCGGGCAGGCCTAATGGCTTTATTTTTAAGTGCTTGGCTTAGTGGCTTTATTAGGGGGTGGCAACGTTGCCACACCAGCATCAATCAAAATGGACCAATAAAATATTGACAACACTTTTCATGCCACACCATACCTCATCTTCATTTTCTAGTGGCAACCTTGATGAAAAAAAAAACTAACAAATTAACAAAAGCATTTAATGTGCAACGTTCAAAAAATTCAATGCTTGCTACAATACCGATTCGGTAAAGATTACCGAAATCCTTGTGCCGAGCTCCATACCGAAATAGTGGCAATGTTGATGCCGAGCATGCCGAGCTCCATACCGAATACGTTGCCACCCCCCTTAGATTGTACATTGTGGTTAAATGATTGTATATTTTGGTGAATGGGTGAATTAAATAGTTTATTAATTTTATGTGTTGAATAGTGTTTATTAGTTGTATTTGTGCTTCAAATAGTTTGTGCATTGTGTTTTATTAATTATACCTTTTATCAAATTGGTGTTTTAAATATGACATTAATTAAAAATGTTGACCAGTCAATATGTGTAGGTGTTTATGCATAAGTTAATTGTACATATAGCTTAATTAGTTGTATTTACTTAAAATCTATACATGGAAATCTATAAAAATTGGAAGAGAGAGGGTGCTAAATGCTTTATAAGTAGTATAGATATGCGCATTGCTCTTAGAGTCTTAGGTTTAATAAAGGGTGTTTGGCGTTTAGAAGTGGTTATGTGATATGGAAAGTTTGAAGATAATTAGCTGTTTTGATGCTTGGAAATCTTATTATTAGGTATTTTATAGATAAATACACCTTAACTGATAATTAGACCGCTAGATAGTATGATAATCACAAGCAGTTACGCTATACCCAAGCACCAACAACTGATGATTACCTGAAAGTAAAAGCAATGCCAAACACTCCAAAAGTGACTCTGTCATATAATGAAACATCATGCATGTTTAATTAGAAATTTGTTTGCAGGTTAGTGGCCCTTCCGGGCAAATGACTTGGATTCGAGGCGGCCCTACAAGTTTGGATGGCAGTAATATACAGGAAGCTATCGACAATAGGTGAGTTCACATTAGTCTAAAATCTAATGCTCAACTGCTTCTTCTTCTTCTTTATTTATTTATTTATTTATTTATTTATTTATTATTATTATTATTTTTTTTGGTACTGATATACATATGTAGAGTATTGATGGGTGGTTTTTGTATATTGAGAGAACTAATGCAGTTTGCTGCGAGCACAGACTGATTATATTGATCTTTATCAACTGCACTGGCCTGATCGGTTTGTATATTATCCCCTTAATTTAACACGGTACCTAATATTTTTACCTCTAAAGATTTCCTGGATTTGATGCAGCTATGTCCCGATGTTTGGGGAAACTGATTATGATCCTGCCAGACAATATAGTTCTGTTAGTTTTGATGAACAACTTGATGCTTTAGGAAGAGCGGTTGATGCCGGTAAGGTTGGTAATGAACTAATCATATCAAGTCCTGTTATTTATAATTTGCAAATAATCCAACATTGCATTACAATATGAGACAAAACTTTGTGTAGATCAGATTTATTGGTGTTAGTAACGAAACACCGTATGGGGTCATGAAGTTTTTACAAGCTGCTGAAAAGAATCCTGCATATCCAAGAATAGTATCTGTTCAGGTTTGGCATCACTTGATTTTTTGTTCCAAATAAAAATGCACAAACTGGTGACTATGTTTACAATGTTTTTTTTTCCCCAATACTGTAGAACTTGTACAACTTGCTGTGTCGAACTTTCGATTCAGGATTGGCCGAGTGCTGTCATTTGGAGGGGTAAGTTTGCAGTGAATACTATTGTAAACTAGAATACTAACTTTCGAGATACTTGGACCCATATACTTATGAATGGGTTGATTTGGGTTGTGTTTTATCACACAAACGGGTCAAATTTATTATAAAAGTTAGGTTAAAGGGAAACGTGTTAAATGGTTTGAAAGTTGCCCAAAGTCTACTTTTAGCCACAGAACCTCGTAAGTTGTTTTTCCTCAAAGATTTAAATCATTGTTGAGACATTAATATTTTATAAAAATCTGGTCGGCACAGCCCAACCTACCCATTTAACTGAATTGACATGTTTTAAGCCGAAAATAATTTGAACTTCAAATGTTATTTGCCAATGGTGCTTTTGTGATCTTTATGTATATAACTTTTAGGGTTAGCTTATTGGCGTATAGCCCTCTTGCAATGGGTTTGCTATCGGGGAAGTATTTGTTACCTGACGGTGGTGCAGATGATGCTCGTTTGAATCTTTTCAAAGGCAGGTATTCAGAAGGGGAGTCCAGATACAACCTATCAAACGAAACCATTAGAGAAGCTACTAAAGTAAACCGAGTCTCATACTTTGTGAAATTCACCTTTATATATTCATACGTTACAAAAATTTTGTGATCCAACAAAATTGTGCAGGCATATATTTCTATTGCAGAACGTTATGGTATACATCCGGTATCTCTTGCAATTGGTATGGTTTTCTCCCTTCTCCATGTTGTTGCTTTTGTATTAAATATTTATTGGTGCCCAATAACACACTTGTGCTTTTCTACCGTTGTACGATCCTGAAAGATGTATTTGATTTAGATTTTTCATTTTACAGGTTTCTTTTTATACATATTAAATGTGTTTTGTAGTTTGAAATGGGATCCACAAAAAGAGATTAAATGATATTGATAGAATGAAACTTTAAGCTAGCTTCTTTCCACTGTACCTCAAAGTTGGAGTTGGTTTAACGTGATACTAACAGTAGAGGACCCAAGTTTTTCTTTAAATACTATTTTTTCTAAAAAATTTTATACTACAAAAAGAAGTGCTCGATCTGTACTGAAGTTGCGATATTTTGACCATATGCACCATTCTTTACTTGTTTACTTGTTTCTGGTGATATTCTGCAGCTTTTGTTTTGCAACACCCTCTTGTGAGCAGTGCAATTTTTGGAGCTACAAAGTTATGGCAACTTGAACAAGTTGTCAATGCATGTGATCTGAAGCTCAGTCCGGAAATCATTGTAGACATAGATGAGGTTCATTCAAGGTTTCCCAATCCCTGCTCCTGAATAAACATGTTACTACAATTTTTGTTAGTCATAGCCACTAGATTCACAAGCTAGTAGCAGGCTGTGTGTGGTTTGGTTTGGCTGAATTATGTTGCAAAGTGTTGGTCAGATGAGCAAGTTCGGTTTGACAATTGTAAACCAAATCGGCGCATTTGGATAGGCCAAACCCACCGAGTTTTTTGAACTTCACTACCGTTTACGATGTAACAAATTTTTTTATTCATTCATTCATGTATACAAATGTGAATCTTCAATGGCTCAATGTCTTACAGATTAAGGCTAATATTGAAAATTAAACTCGTAACGTGTAAAGTAGTTTTGTTTGGTACGTAAAGAAGTCTTATTTGGACTTAACTAGAATAATATTAGTTTGGCATTTTGGCACCACTTACCTGCATGAGATTTTTATTTATTTAAATCTGATATACTATTAAGCCATCGAGTATTATTGTAATTATTGTGGGAATAAAAATACTTAACACGAGCTTGTTTAAAGTTTTAAATGAATAAGTGTAGGTTCCCTTTTTTATACGTAAAGCTTTTTAAATCCATTGCTGCCTTTGGAATTTGAATCATTGGTATGTATTTATTGACTGTACAAATAAGAAAATTCATAATGAAAATGTTTGTTTAATGTGATTAAACGAAGCAAACGATGATAAACTTTGCTTTAAAATGAAAGAAAACGAAGATAATCAAGAAATAAGTGTAGAACAAAAATAGGGGCACGAAACCGGTTTGTATTCTAAGACCGGGCGTAATGGAGGCTTGCACCACCAGTGATGGGCACCCTTCACGCGTCGTCTCCTATAACGGTTGTCCATCACCACGCACCAAAGTGAGATGTTTGTGTTGGTTCGGCGGTGTAGATCATCCAACGAAATACACTAATTGTTTTGTTTGTGAGTGTGTGTGGTATATTGTGAGGTATGTTTGTATTAAATGGTGTATTCTTAGAGGTGAGTTATTTTAGAAACTAGTTTTTTGTTACAAACTGAAGGACAAATCTCCATCATTCATATAGTTTGATCTAATGGTGGGATTAACCTAAGATTTAATATGACAACCTAAGTCCATGTTTTTTTTTCCTTGTCTTTTTGTCTTTCTTATTTATTCATTTTTTTTCCTTTTGTCTTTTTTTCTTTAATTCAAGTTTTTTTTTCCCTTAATTCACATTAGAGTAAGCAGTCTAACTAACTTTGAAACTAAAATTACAACTTTAGTCCCTGTACTTTGGACTTTATTATAATGAGTGATGAACTTGTATATCTAATAGTTTGTTAAAAGATACTGTTGTTTTGTTAACTAGTATCATGGTATATGATTCCAAATCATAGATTATGACAACAACATGATTATTTGGGTAATATCTTTTGCATAACGTAACACTAGAGTGTGATTTCACACTTGGTTTATATTGTACATTTGTTAAATTTTAAAATGAAGCATGGTGTATACTTGTGAGCAAAGTTTCACCATGAGGTTTGTGTAAACTGATAAACCGAATTTGCTAGTTTGGTTAGGTATCGGTTTACTAATGAGGTTTGAAAAGGTTTGGAGCTGCTCATCATATGTTTTTTTGTCATTTATAACTACACAAGTTGTATGATTACTAGCCAAATTGCGACATTATTCTATTACGTATAATTTTGCTAACTTGTGTATGATTTCTAGGTGAGTTCACGAGGAAGCACAAAAAGAGGGGGAGCATGTACAACCTTAAACCATCCAGCGTTATAGGCCACATGCTAAGGTCCACTATGATGTGGATTCAACTGATTTGATTAAAATCAAATCAATATCCAATGATTAGAAGGTAGATCAGATTTTCTACATTAATTCACGCAAGGAGGGCAAAATGAGGAAGTTGTTTAAAATGTGTGTGTCGATGCTAAATGATAAAAGAGAGATTCACATGCTCCTTAAAGAAGAAGATTATAAATCAATAAAAATTGAAGAGCATGATGTTGAAATGAATATCATTCTCAGGCACGACAGTAAATACCATTCTCAATCACGATAGGGCGTTCTACATTAAGTATTGCAGGGGCTTTGTTGGAAAGCAATCTCGGTTGCAACCACTAACCATAATCCTAATTTTTTGGACATGATTTAGATCATGGTGATCTCATTTATCTGGATATCTCGACCCTTTATAACAGGGCTTTCTGCGTATCTTTTTATATATAAGATACAATATACGCACAACATTACACACTATAATCACATGTAAGTTTACTTCCATTTTGATGTGGTCTATACTTTGCCATCACGAGCTGAGTCAGCTGCATTATTCCTAGGAGTTTTTGTATTGAAGCTCCTAGCGTATAGAGCATGTATAAATCCTTTAGGGAATCTATCTGTGATAGACTCTTTAGTGGTGTTCGTTTGTGTTCCACATAGAAGATTAACATGTTGATCCATGAATTTAGTGAGTACTGATCAAAATACAAGTGTTGTTGTCCAATGGTACATGACGCTCAAACTGTCACTAGTTAAACGGCTATATTGATGTCACTGAGGGCTGCTGATTACACTTGTAGTTGTGGATATCTTGATACATGATGGTAACTTTCTAGTTTACTATTCACTTATTTATGAGTTATTGTTATCGTATGTAGTCGATAAATTATATTTTATATGTTATAGCCATTATTTCTTTCATTACGTTTATGTGACACGCAAAGGGTTGAGAAACGAACTTGAATGCCTACAACTGCTCTAACAATACGTACTATATTTAATCTCAATCCAACGAGTTGCTTAAATAAAACTATTAGGCAGTTACTTTTTTCTATCTATCTACCTATTCATATAATAGAATACAACTTTGAAAATTCTTGGCATTTAATTAGTATAGTCAAATATTTACAGTAAAAAACTAGAAATTACAAATCCGAGACACAATGAAAATAAAGAACATTAATCATGAGTATGCACTTCGGTCACCAGTTGAGGACGTTACACACTTGAGGATGTTGACACACTTACTGACGGCGTACTATACCTAACAACACATCGAGAAACAAAATGATAACCAATCCACAATTAAGTTACATTCAAGATTTGCACGACCAACCCTTTGACCGTCCAGATCATAAATAATCGTTCATAACAAAAATTTATAAGACACAAGGTAAGAAAAAGCCTGTGCTACTCGTAATACATTATTGGTCATTATCCTATCCAAATTGCATTTCAACTTTATGTATGATAGGTGCACCCGATTTGTCTCTAATTCTCCATTGGTAAACCCTATGCTTCTATATTCATCTTTCGTTCCTTTTATAAGACATTATAGATTAACTGTTAAATTCTCACATTTTTCATACAAAATATCAAAAGGCAAAGAGGTAAAGATATATATGTCTAAGGTAGAGAGCATGACACCCTCTAGTAATTGAATGTGAGTCTCCCTTTTAAACAAAGTAGGGATGGGTAGTTATGATTGCCAAGAGGTGTAATTCAAATTTTGCAGTGGGTAAGTGGGAAGTTATGGCTAGACATAAAGAAAAGGTTATTGACTTATAGTTATGCTCAATATATGGGGTTTTTCTTGACTAAACAAAGCTTTAGCGCTTTTGTTTGTGCCTGAGATGATGATGGGTCTGTTTTGGTGGCAAGCTTATCGCTCGTACTTCTTATATTATGTATAAGATGTTTATATTTTAGACATTGATGTTGCAGTTGATATTTTGGACATTGATGTTGCAGTCACAGCTTTACAAGTTGAAGCACCTAAACTAGCAAAATATTTCTCACTTTACTTTCTCCATTCTAGATGATTGTACTTTGAAATACATGTGTGATAAATGATAAAATGATGCTAGTAGAATGTATTGATTACATCAGCGTCTTGCCTTGTGGATCTTGTAATTAACCGAGAAGACCGGCCATTAGTGAAACTCTTTTAGTAGTTAAGTGGGATAGTAGTTTTCATGTACCAGTAAATGGCATTTTTTTATAGTGTATATCAAACACTGTTATGCCAATTTTTCTTTTTTGTAATCTTTATAAAGAAAAAATTGAACTTATCACACTTATATTGGTTGAGAATTGGTGACTTGATGATATATATGTATGTGTTTTAGAGAGAGAAAGTAAGATGAAAACAAGAGAGAATATTTCACATAAAACACACACTTACACACACAAGCACACATACAAATGACTAGGTATGTGTCTTTTATACATCCATCATATGCTTAATGGATGGGCTTTCTATGGGCTTGGGTTTGGACTTGGTTTATGTTTACTTCTTAATAGACTTACATAATATAACACATGACATGCTAGTTTACCAAGTCCAATGCCCAACTAGCTTAGACTACAACTATTTCTTACACACGATACGCTATATTACAAATATGAGAACGACCATCACTTTTCTATAAATCTTAAATGCTAACAATCTCCCCCTAAGGGATGGTTGTTCGAATGAAGCTCCACGTGATTTGGTCTTCTTTGTTCTTTGTTGTCGAGCTATGTGTGTCGTTGTATAATAGTCTTTAGTCTTTGTTCCTTCATGCTTTGTGATCTTAGATAAGTGACTTTTCTTAATTCTTTGTTGTTGTGGTGGATTTATCTGCCTTTCGTCACATCTTTGTCTTCATGGTTAAACGCCTTTCCAACATGCTCATACGTCTTTAGTCTTTGTCATACATACATTTGTTGTTCCCGTTCTTTCACTTTGATCTTTGTCACTTTGCTTTGTAGATTCTTCTTTTTGGTGTAGAATCTTTCTTTGACTGTTGCTATCCTTTGATCTTTGTGAGAACTTTCCTTTGACTTTTTGATGTATGTATGAGCATGTGGAAACTAGTGTGGTGGTTGTACCTGCATAAAACAGTTAGCAATAAAATATCCGGTACTTACAGGTTTGGAATTAGAGTTCGTCAACAGCATAGTGTGAAGACTCCTTCTAATCCTTACCATGGCCGTTCCTAATCGGATACTCCCGAAAGGGCTTACACAGACATACCGAAGTACACCCACGATTAGGTGAGTCGCTGGAGATCACCTCACAACTGTAGACCGTTTGAAACCACCGCGAACACTAAGCGTAACCCACAAGTGATTACCGAAGTGACCTGCTGTCAGGGCTGTTTGATGTTGACCCTGGCAGGAATTTCCGTTCAATCATTGAGAAATACATAAGTAAATCCTCTCATAAACGTTCTGGCAGATTGCTAAGATCTGCGTAGGACTCGATAATTTACAACTGGTATCCATTGATGTAGAATTACCAGTGTAAGAATATTAAGTGTTCCTAAGAGATCTTATGATGAATCTCGGGGCTCTAGACTCAATAAGTGCACATTTGGTTTCCTATGCGGAGGCATGGAGCAGAGAGCCTCCTTTTCAATATCAACCATCTCTAAGAGACGGGTCGATAGATTACAATGGTTCCCCGTGAGAATGAAACAAGTATCTTTTGAGAGATACCCGAGTGGCTAGAAGGTTTAAGTGCAGTGCGTCACTGGGTCCATGACGTCTTGTCTTCAATACCGGTGTCACCTTAGTAACAACCAGTAGCATATGAGTTGAACCTGGTGTCTGCCTTAAGGTTGAACATATGGAGGGCTATTTCTTTTCACCCTTTTCATTACTTTTCTTTTTAATTCTTCAACCCCTTCTTTCTCCTTTCATTCTTTACTCCTTTTTTCAAATCATACCTAAGGACTTCTAATTCTAATCTATTGGAATTGTCCTTGGGTAGATCCCTCCGGCTCTGGCGGATCATAAGACGGTTTTTCCTAACCTTAGTCACCTTATATCACCATGACTATCCTATTTTTGCCATAAACCAAACATTTGAAAATCTCTCAAAGTGTTTATGATTATAAAACACATTTTGTTAACACATTGAGAGTTTCGCATTTTGAAATACTCCCCCTTCACATGTGCTCTAAATTAGTTAAGATAAATTTGCACATGCTGGGTAGAGTTGGCACTTTTGAATTGATCAACTTTCATTGAACAAGACCGATTCGAGACACGCTTACATCACTAGTTAGACTAGCTTGAAATTATTACCCGGCCTGGTCAAGTCCAAAGAAAGTTTCTCGAATTGGTACATTCTACTAAGACAAGTCCTATTCGAGACACGTTTACATCACTGGTTAGACCAGCTTGAAATTATTACCCGTTCAGGACAAGTCTTTTCGATTACTGACATTTAAGTTTCGTCAATTCGAGGGTTATAACTGAGTCTAGCTCTTTTATGATACAACAACAATCTTTACACATTTTTTATCACATTTAATCACGTCTTCTCCCCCTCAAAAATAGCATATCGTGATATTTTGATATCAACTGATTAATAGAAAAAGCTTTTCGAGAGATAGACAGATTTGTTTTTGCATGAAATCGGAACATTTTTTCTTTTTATACTCCCCCTTAATCAAAGCATATTTAAAAATGAAATTTTCGGGAGGGAGTTTCTTTTTGAAATGCGAGTCATGTACTGAAATGTACACAAGTCATTTTGTGAAAACGAGTTTTTGCTTGAAATCTTTTCGTTTGTTTATACTCGAACTTTTTGAAAAGAATTTCGATTTTGAGCGTTCGAGTCCTGATCTGAAATAATCAGAAGTCATCATTCGGATCCGGGTTTCGTACTGAAGTATACGAAAGCCATTGTTTAAGAAAAATTAGAGAAACGACATGTTTTAGAAAACATTTTAAATGAACTCCCGCTCAAGCATATGTACATATCCGTGCTATTTTTGAATAACATTTCTAGAAACGTACATAACGAGGTGGGAAACCCGCGCGTTGCCGCGGGGTGTTTTCCCAAAGAAATATTTCCTGCTGCAAAGTGGCCAGAAAACTCAATCAAAGCAGTCTAAATAATATAGTTACCAGCACTGTTGAAGAGCCTAAAAGAATAATTGGTTGTCGACCAATCGATCAGCCACCACTCCCTATAAGACAGTTATCTGGCCTTTCAATCATATATGCAGACCCTTTCATATGATAAAGGAACACATACTTGGTTTACATATATACTACACATATTCATACTACTTTACATGCCCATGTTGCTTACACTATAAGGCAAATGTTTACAAAAGAGGAGTTGTTGGTTGACATAGAAATCGCACATATTGATACTACTTTATATATTTATGTTGCCTACACTATTAAGGCAAACATTTTCCGGTTTCAAAAGTTGAAGGGTGCATAGCTTGGGCTTTACATTGCGTCTCCTTTTTTTTTGCTGATGGTATGTTGTTTCTGCTGCAGTTGTTCGTTGGCTGCTGATTGGGCTCAAGGACCAACAGGTAATTTGTCACACGAGCTGGCCACTTGTGAATGACCAACCGTAACAAAGATAACCTGGAAGTCTAGAGCACAATGCAATGAAATCCTGAGGAGTATAGTGTTTCCCCGGGTCGTTAAAGTCCCAACGAGGCTGAAATTGTGTTTTGGAAAACGTATAAGGAATGAGTGATTGGGGATAGTAACCAGATAAAGATTTGGCTTGATTATTACACTACTGATTGCTTGGAATTGAAAATGAGAATTCACAATAAACAGATATAACAAATTTATAACACAAAATGCAATTAAGTAAAGTACAGGGACTAAATTTGCCAATTTCCAAATTACAGGGACTGAAAATGACAAGTTCCAAACTTTTGGGGTGAAAAATGAAAATTTTGAAACTTTTAATATTAAAGAAAATTAAAATCTAAAAAGAAAATATTTTAATAATATTATACTAATTTAATATTAACTATTTAATTAAAACTATTTTAATTAACTTAAAAACTATTTATATTAATCCTAACAATATTTTAATTACAAATTTAACTTAAGAAATTACAAAATTATTTTCTAAAAACCTAAAATGACTTAAAATACTTATAAAAATTAAAAATAAATATTTTTGTCTTTTTGTGGATCTTTTATAAATTAAAAACCTAATTAATACAGAGAGAAGAGACTTAATTAATACGGTACTTTTTGACTATGTGGGTTTTTAATGGTAGATGTAATAAAACTGAGAGAAATATGTTTAGTTATGTGATGTATTTACGCATATTTAATTTAGTTCGTAAAACAAATTTATAAAAATTTCTACAATCTTATTAAAGAGTTTCGAAATATACCTATTTAGGCAAATAATTAAATGCAATGTAACAAATAAGGATTAGTAGAAAATAAAAGTCTATGACATAGTCACCAAAATACCTTGAGCGATATATAACAAAAACATTTAAATAGCTTTCCTAAAATAACATTAGATAAGAGGAATTCACCCCTGGAATTTGGTAAGGAAAAGCATTCATTTTTGGTGCTTGTGTGTGTACCGGTAGTTTATAGATTCTAGACTTGCGTTGTGACCATCCAAATCCACAAGTGAGACTACATTCGTGTAGTTAGATTTACTACATGATAAATGCATTAGATAACCCATGTTTACACCCGTATTTCAATTACATTGACTTCATTGGATCAAGTAATTCGTCCCACACCTTAGCGATGTACTCAATTTTTAGTGCACGATACCCCTAGTACTACACCTGCAAGCCTAATCTTTTCGTTTCTACGTTTTAAGCATCTTACTTAAGAAGAATTTGTTTACAATCCA
>LBNU01037677.1:138908-215084 GCA_014162995.1 Artemisia annua
ATAAAACTATTAAAGAAATTTGAAAATGAAAAGGAAATTACAAAACAATAATACAGATTCTACATAATTTATGAAAAAGATAGAAAATTATAAAAAAGAAAATTATATTAATTATAAACAACACCTATTCTATTCTTTTGTTTTTCTAATTAAACTGTTTTAAAATTAAAACTTAAATCGAATAATACTAAATAAAAAAGTAAAAAAAATCTAGAAAATTACTAAATACTAATATTGTATTATAGGGAACCCTAGGGAAATATAAAAGGCCTTGGCTATGTTTAAAACAAATTTACGAAAATTACTTTAAACAGGTTTTAATAATTAACTAATTTAACTAAAATAATCTTAATAGAAATTAAACAGTAAAATAAATTTCTCAAAGAATACTTAAAAAAATTACCTTAGGCTGAGTGCGACCCGAATAGATACTTCGGCAATATTTTGTGGGGTCTACATTTTCCCAATTGTAAATCCGCATCTAATTTTGTTTTTTTATTGACATTAGGAGTATTGTATGTGTCCAACAACTAAGTCTATTCCATGTTATCTTTATGTTTATCAGAGGCATTATTAATTGATTGACTTAGGAACAAATACGCATTCTGGGGGAGAATTTGGTTATGGAAACTTGTAATTCTAGAAAGAACGTATAGATCAACAATCATTTGATCATCTTATACAAAATTTAGTTTCATATAAATTTTGCTAAGCTTTAGAAATACATTATATGTTAAGTAGATGCCCAAAGTGAAATTCGTCGTCATTAAATATTGTACATTAAACATCATTTCGCCCCAGCTGTCTTTTAGGATAATTATATAAAGTTGTGGTCAATCAAGAGCCTTGTTAAAAACCATTAGCAAGTAGAAAGCAGTAAGTTTGTCAATATTCTATGCCAACTGGGGGGCTTGTTTTGAGATCCGTTGAGAAGCCTTCTAATTAAGTCGAGTATAGAACAATGGTATACGGACTGCTACTGGGTCGGCAGATTCTATCCGGTCCAACTTCTGTAATTCTGATCGCTATTCCTCACTCCGTAAAAGTTGAATTATAGAACCAGTTCAAAATATGCCTGTGTTTTGGGCGCCATATTGGTACACGTCATTGTTTTTGTTTCGGCATGCGTAATTGCTCAGAAAAAACTCACGTACAGCCTCTCATAGTTCTAGCCGACGGGTGGCGAAAGATTTCATTCTCAAGTCGATGCATTCTTCCTGACTTGTAATAAACCTTGGGGCTACCACATCGGGGATTGTTTGCGGGGATAATGACAATTACCCTTCTAGCGTCCACCTCTATTCTTTTTCTTCATTTATTCCATATATAAGTCCATGTGATAAAAATCAATCCGGGCTTATTCAACTCACTATTTCCCTAGATTTCGAGTCTTTTATGAATTTTTGGAAATTACCTGGCTTCGCTATATGAACATCATCACATATATCATGTGTCATTGCTTCCTTGATGCTTTTTGGTTCGGCATTGAAAACGGTGGGAGTCGTCGATTGTTCGGAGTGCACGTGTTCAGGCATCGGGAGTGAAGTTTCTGGCTCGAGTCATTCACTGGAGCTTGGGGATGACCGGGGTTAGCATTATGTCGAACCAATTGGGTCGGATCACGATGTGTTCCTGACTTATGGTTGTGGTTGAAGGGCATGAAAGTTATGGAACTGCTGCACATTGTCGTTCCAATTCCCGTAGTGGACCGTTTGGAATATCAGAAAGGGTTGGAGTCGCGCTGGGTGCCAACGCATTAAAGATGCATTAGGGATCGTAATTTGCAGGTTCGGGTACTTCTTTAGATTGATTGCACGATCTTCAGTGCATTATGTATGATGTTGAGTCATGTCTGTTCATCTGCTGGTTGGTGAATCTGTTGGGAGGTGCATCAGTTTTACCAGTAGTTGTAGCTAACGAGGTGTATCAGTCACTGTGAATTGTGGGCAGGTTGCAGCAGGCGGAATCGGTGGAATACTTTTGTGGCACGATTCTCAATAAGAGTCATCAAACAGTGCAGTGAACAACTGTTTCTATTCTTGAGGGGGTTAATAACAGGTAAGGTGCATGCCTGAACGAATGAATATTAAAAACGGTTGAGGTTCGGTCCTAAGCTGTTAGTGCTCAGTAGCCACTATTTCGCGAGTGAGCTCATGCAAAATATGCGTGTATAGTCTCTTGAAGTCTCTCTGGTTCGTTTACGGTCTATGCTAATATTCGAAATCCTAGATTTCTCAACAATAGCCAAATAAAGATTCCTACACTAGCCTTAGCTTTAAGTTTTCCTAAAGTCATCACGATTTTGTTGTTATTGGGTAAACCAATAAGTGCACCTTTGAAGACATGAAAGTGTTGAGTATTGATAGGCGTTTCGTTTGTGGACAAGATCATGAGTGTGTGCGAATTGTGCTCGTCTCTGTTGCATCAAAAGGAGTTAGGATCGGATTATGGTATAACATGCGGTTGAGACAGCATTCTGTCCCAAAGATAGGTCTGTGTTGTGCATTTGATCAGCATTCGTGAGGGCGGCTTCACTAAAGTACGTTCGTCTTTCCACCACGCCATTGTGGTATCGGGAAGTACGAGCAAAGAGTGTTATGATGAACAATACTTCTACCATATCTACAAATGGCTTCAAAATCCCGAAGGGATTGGTCTAGTAAATTCAAGTTCCATTGTCTGGACTCTTGACGAATTTGCTGATGGTAATTCTTAAGCTGAGAATGTGGGAATTTTGGTGAAAAGTGAACTATCATGGATGGACGCGTATGGTCTTATAGTAGGAAGGAAAGTCGAGGCGCCAAGTCTCGGTCTTTGAGAAGTCGTCCCCAAATGTACACCCAAATCGCCTTAGCCTAACTTGTATGCACTCATCTTTAGTGCATTATTGTTACATGTTTAAACCCTTAGTTAATTGTCTTATTGATTACATGGTTGCTAAGTCGAGTCATATCCTTGTACATATTGTTTTGGGACGATTGAGACTCATGGGTAAAGTACTAATGTAATGGAGTAATGGGGAAGAAGTCAATTATTACCTCCATATGTGCGTTAATATTTTAAAGTACTCCAAGTTTTTCAATTATCTTAATTCGAGTCATTAGAATAGTTTATTGTAAAGTATGTAAAAGTTCAAGTGTAAGGGGAGAACCGAGGCCCCTATGATGTATTATTTTGGATGGTAGGGTAAGAGTGTATGGAAAAAAAATTGAAAAAACAAGAAAAACGAAAAAAAAATTGAAAAAAGAAAAGTAGAAAAAACATACGGACTACCATCCCGTTTCATTTTATCTTTGTTTATGTTTTTGTTATTGACTGGGCTCAAAACCTAACAGGTATTGCCACACAAGCTAGCCACTTGTGAATGGCTAACCGTAACAAATAAACCCTGAAAGTCTAGAGCACAATGCAATAAAATCCTGAGGAGTATAGTGTTTCCCCGGGTCGTTAAAGTCCCAACGAGGCTGAAATTGTGTTTTGGAAAAACGTATAAGGAATGAGTGATTGGGGATAGTAACCAGATAAAGATTATGATTGATTATTTGGATTTTTACACTACTGATTGCTTGCAAATGAAAATGAAAATGCACAAATATAAATATGACAAATTTATAAAACAAAATGCAAATAAGCAAAGTACAGGGACTAAAATTGCCAATTTCCAAATTACAGGGACTGAAAATGACAAGTTCCAAACTTTGGGGTGAAAAATGAAAATTTTGAAACTTTTAATATTAAAGAAAATTAAAATCTAAAAAGAAAATATTTTAATAATATTATACTAATTTAATATTAACTTTTTAATTAAAACTATTTTAATTAACTTAAAAACTATTTATATTAATCCTAACAATATTTTAATTACAATTTTATCTTAAGAAATTACAAAATTATTTTCTAAAAACCTAAAATGACTTAAAATACTTATAGAAATTAAAAAGAAATATTTTTGTCTTTTTGTGGATCTTTTATAAATTAAAAACCTAATTAATATTTAAAACCTAAATAAACTATTTAAAAGAGAAAATTTAGAAAATGAAAAGTGAAAATTACAAAATTAATTTTTACAGATTCTACTTAATATGAAAAAGATAGAAAAATTATAAAAATGAAAATTATATTAATTATAAACAACTATTCTAATTTCTTTTTGGTTTTTCTAATTAAACTGTTTTAAATAAACTTAAATCTAATAATTACTAAATAAAAAGTAAAAATTCTAGAAAAATTACTAAAAATACTAAATATTATGTAGAACCTAGGAAAATTATAAAAGCTTGCTACTGTTTAACAAATTTTTACAGAATTAATTACTTTAACAGTTTTAATTAATTACTAATTTAACTAAAATTAAATCTAATAAATATTAAACAGTAAAATAAAATTCTAAGAAAATTACTAAAAATACCTAAGGTGACAAACTAATTTTAAAAATTATGAAAACAGGTTATTATTAATCTAAATTTAAAAAGAGAAAATGAAAATTAAGAAAAATTAAAAATATTAAATAGAAGTTATCACTTTTATTAAAAAGTGATTATTTTTGGAATTTTCTTTTTGGAACTTGTTTATACACTGAAAATGAACACTTTTTATGAAAACACTTTTTATAAAGCTTAAAAATAAGCTGTGTGCAAGCTTATGCTTCACACAGTTTGACTTTGGTCAAACTAGGGGTGCAAAAGCTATAAATAAGCTACACAGTGATCACAAATGCTTGAAATAGCTATAAACAACTTATATAAACATGAAATGAACCAAAGAGACAAGAAAAGCACACTGGATAAGCCAATAAGCTCAAATAAGCTATATGAGCTTAGCTGCAGTTGGGAGTTGTTGCCTCTGGTGTGTTTGACGTTTCTGGTGGTGTGGTTTTTGGTTCAGTGGAGCTGGTCTCTGCGGCGGTTTTGATTTCTGGCTTCAATTGCACCTGAATCTGAATCGACGAATCTCCAGAGTAACGAAAAATTCTCCGTGACTGACCTGCGCAAACGAAGAACAACATATTAATTGTGGAAATCTAAATAAGTTACCCAAACCCTAAAATGGTCCTGGTTTTGCTAAGTATGGCCATAAGCCAGGCAAATAAGTTAAACCAAACACTCTCGTAATGTTAATTACGGTGTAATCCTAGATACCCCTTGATTCTAGTGACAACGCTTACAATAAAAGAAAACCATAAGCATTAACTTTTGGCACAACCCAAAAATCTATTCATAATACATATAAATTTTTTTGACATGTCAAAAGTGCGAGATATTTTTTATTCTATTCATCAAAGAAGAATGTGCGTAAAGTGGCGCAAAGAGCTGCACATACCGATAAAAGAACTGATTTTAGAAAGCAGATTAGAATAAATAAATGAGAATCTACAACAGGGAAAGTATTTGTAGCTCTGCAACAAAGTACAACACTTATGTGCCATTGTGCCTATATCTTTTTATATAAAAATGCAGAATATTAAAATTCAAATTACGTTACAATTAGGAAAGCAAGTACTCTAGTTGATGACATAAGTACTCTAGTTGATGACATACCCAAATTTAGATTTGTAATCTCCGGGTACCTCTCAAGTCTTACGTGTTCTTCCATTCTCGCTGCAAAACTGAAAAAGAAAAGAAAAAAAACATGTCAGCTGTGGTTATCCTATTGTTTCATAACACAAAAACAAAGAAACTTAACTGTTAAAAGATGTCATACCTCTTGAAGAGCAAATAATAGAACCTCGGCAAGGTCATTTACTTCACAAACTCTATATACGTCAAAAAAGGCTCGTCGCATGCAATATCAATTGATCATTATTACTATACTATCAAAGATTTTACATGCTACGTTTTACTAACCCCTTGACTGGTTTATGCTAATTAAAGTTGGTTCACATATCGATTTCAAAGTTCAGAAGTTATTAGGTATGCCAACCTTAGTATAATGCTCCGCTAAAGTATTCATATCTAAAAAACCATCATCTTAACATGTGTCTGGGTAAACGATTTTGCTCCACCAAGATACTGGACATTAATGAACGGAAAACCATCAGATCCCTCAATAACAATGCATTGCTATCCTGCTGCAAGACAGGATCAGAAATTTGACGACCAATCAATCAGTTAATTTGAGAGATAACATTCTTTGGGCTCGACATTAGAGCTCATAAAGTTTGACAACAAATAATTTTAAGCAGCTTATAAAGCATGTACAATGTATTAGTATGAATGCAACTACATAACAAAAACAATTATTACTTCATAAAGCATGTACAATGCATCAAGGCACTGATCCAAATTGGCGCTTAAAACTGCATGATGATAGTCAAATTATTCAAAAAAATACTATCTATATCAAATAACCAAATTTCGCAACATAATGTAAATTGAACGAACCCGTTAAACTAACACAATAAACCGACCGACTGAACCCGGCCTTTGTATCCACTGAACCCACCCGCTGAACAACCCCATTGGGCCAACCACACTGACACAACCCACTGAAGCAACCTCATGAAACAACCGACCGACCGAAGCCTCTAAGAACACAGGAAAATATACAGAGAACAATGTTTCAAGAAAAGGTCTTACAGAAGCTTTAAAATGCTGGCGGTCAGTAGCCATGTCACACATACATCAACCTAATTCACAAAGAAACACAAATAAGGACAAAATTAATATCAGCGAAACCCAATAACTTTGAACAAACCCAGGTATCCACAATTGATATTTAATTATTTATCAGCTCAAAATCCTATAGATAAACTTACCACAAACCGAATTATTAACCACAAAGGCACAACCGGCAGACACCAATCCACAACAACCACCACCAGTTCAGTACACCTTCCGTAAAATGAAGTCTGCGTATCCCTCTTTGGTAAAGTGGAATTGGAAAATGTGACGACCACCTTTGAACGCTATAAAAGATGGTGGTAACCGGTAGGGGATTTGTCATGCTATCGGATTCTTGGTTGAAGCATGTTAAGGTTATCTCCGCTGTTCCATCTTCAATGGTCTCCTTGAAACAATAGCTGCATGTTAAAGGAATACCGTCTATTAGTCTACGGTATTCAGCATTTTAGAAATGTGTAACGGTTTAACCCTTTGAGCATAACTACTGTTCTGGTTATGGGTTTGTGATATTCAAAGTTAATGTGTATTAGGTATAGTTTTATATGTTTGAGGGGAACATATGCTATGTTAGTCAGGGTAACGGAAATAGTTTTTTGGTCTTATGTGTTTACAGGGTTATTGAATATAACCAATCTGTCGTAAAATGTATAGATACATAGCAAGTGCATAATTACCTGTAATTTAGAACGTTCTGCGCTCTGTGATCTTTGCATCTTCGTATGGGGAATCCTTCAATAACTTTTTTGCTGCACGCGGAGAACCTTCTGTAGTACAACGGTCGGTTTGAATTGATTCTTGAAATGCTGGCTTCATTTGTAAATCTGAGTCGCTACATTTGATGATTTGTTATTAGTATTCTTTATACTTGAAAACTAGCTTCAAGGCCCGCCCGATGGGCGGCTAGTTTTAAGAATTTTGCTTGAAAGATAAAAATAAAAATTATAATGGTCTAACTTTAATGTATTTATATGATCAACTTGAGCTAAATGTCAATCAAATTCGTATAATGAATATAAAGGTGCGTGAAAAGCCGCCTCATTATTCTTATATCTTTAGTCATCATAATTGATTATTTGTAAAAACAAATGACAATGCTTTTGTATTTCATTGACATGTCTTATAGTAAAAGCATGAATATAATTATGAAACCATGGATGTACTTCTGTTTGTTGTTTTAGATGTAATATTTAAAACATCCAAAGACATGTCCTACGGTAAGCTTCAAATCTTTTATTGACATTGTCAATTTTAAACAAATCAAATTAAATACAATTCATCTAGCAACTATCCAACTAACTTTTAAACCTCCCACATACATTCACAGTCCACTTTAGTAGCCTGTTTATTGTCAGACTTCTTGAACGGATATATTTAGCTCGTTCCTCGGCAACTCGGGCCTGTAGTGACTACCTTACTTTAATGATCATAAGTTGGAACCTTCAATTCATTCGCTTCCTTTTTAGCATAAAGCAAATAGTATTTTTGAATCTACATGAGCAAACACACTACTTAGCTTGACAACTTAATTGACATAAACCATTATGTGCTTAATTGACCCTCACCAATATATTCTCATCTACAATAAAAAGGCACATATGAAACCCAAAGTGTTGTCATTCTTTAGTTTGCCACAGACGCAAGCGAGTGGCAAAAAATGCTTGTGTGACCTGTGACCATTAACCCTAACATTAGTAACGACTAACGACAACACTAAACTAATACCAAATAATAACCTCAAAAACACATCTCCTAACTTAGGATGTCCACCGGTAGTAACAACAACACATTCTTTAATTTGCCTTTCTTAGGATGTCCACCAGTATTAGAAATTGGCGAAAATTGGCATTATCTCGTAACTTTTCTAGGGGGCCTAACCAAATAATGTTGGAACTATTTTACTATAAGGCTCCTTTTGTAAATCAAAATATCATGTGTGTAGTGGTCAAAGAAGCTATTATCAAAAGTCAAAACTTAATGCCACTTAAGTTTGTTCAACTTTGAACATTAATACAGTAGTGATGAAGTTGATGAAGTTGCTTCAAGCAAGTGTTCTCTAAACAGTGGAAATACCATCCACATATTTTGTCTGAAAAAGGATATTGGCATTGTTGAACAATCCTTCTTTGACTGAGACAACAATGAACCGCGATCACGAAAATGTAGGTTATTGATCATTTTCGGGTCCATAGTGCAAGAATAAATTATTGTACATAAGCTTAAGTATAATAGAAATAGTGACTTTTAATGCATACCTGGAATGCATAAAATGAGCTTTGATCATCCTCCCAATTTTTTGTGTGCGACTTAAATCAAGAGCTACAACAACCTGCATCAACTCCACTCTTAGAATGTTTCGACCTTTGGATTTAAGGAATTCAAGTGGCAGTTAGAATAATCACAATAAAGTTCTCCTCATCTGTTGCAGTAAGATCGTTCCTCGAGAACCGAAGCTTTGTAAGAGTTCGTTTCATGTAATAAACACATAATGGGCAAAAGAGATAAGTACATAATAAGGTTATAAGGGTTCAAATTACTTCAAATTCATCTACAATCTTCTGTTTTTTTATCCGATGGTTTTGTAAAAACCTACAAACATATACAGATGAGCTTTCTCATGATCTAATTATTGCATTTCACTATTTACATCATAACCGTACCTGATATGGTGATACTAAACACCAGCAATTGCTTCTCCCCTGCAAGCCTTTAAGTTGGTGAAATTAATTATCAAGGTTGAGTAAATACTTTTAGCAGAAGTTATTAGATTACATACTATACTCTCTATACATGTGTTGTTGGAGTTTAGTTTGCTAAAAAATTTGATTAAATGCACCAGGAATGTGACGTCCAGCAATAGCGTGAGCCCTGTTCATAGCCACAGGTTGTGCAATAAGTTGACGCTCACAAGTCTGTACATCCTTGAGCTATGGATTCACTCTCTATATGTTGAGCCTCACCGCTATGTGATTCGGTCCTTTTGATTCCCTTGAGGATCTGGTATTGTCCTGAAACAGAAACAATACACATAATTAACCAAGTGCAGTGCTTTATAGCGGATGATTACATAAGTAAATTATATTTATTATTCAGTGAGGTTCGAAAGATAAGGCCAACACATTTTAAAGAGAGGTTATGGAGACCGATATTTTGGTCGGTCTTTAGAAAAATAACTGGGCTGTTTGGATTATTACATTAGCATATTATAGGATGTTTGTGATTTTGATAACTGAACTTTGTGCAGTGAACTAAAACCACAAAAAAGGGTACAATGAAGTTACAAAAAAGAAAGTAACTTGGGAAATATCAATAAGAAATTAGGTCAAGTGCTAAAATATAGCTTAAAAGTTCCGTGGCTTATGTACCTAAGTTTCTCTTCAAGTATGCTTTCCTTGCAAGCTCTCCTGCATATATACATAAAATACTTGATTAGAAAATACTTGTTTAGTTTTCTAAAGGAATCTACGAAAATGGTATAAAAAAGAAAGTAGAACTACACAGATGTATAACTTAAGGATTTTTTTTTTTTTTTTTGGCTTAGTCAAATAAATAGTAATGTATTAATAGGTTCACTTACATTTTCCAAACCGAGCCCTTGTGTAAATAGAGCCTTTCATGTCCTCCCTTTATATCAATTCACAAAGTCCATTGTCGCAAAAATATTAAAGCAACCAAACACCCTTTTAAGATTCCTATTATGTACAAAATGCTTCAGCAACCAAACAGCCTTGTAAGATTCCTATTCGGTATATCAGTACTAATACATGACAGACAATTATGAACAATAATTTAGGGGTTCACAGATTAATTTTGTACATATATGATAACTGAAGAAGTAACGAATACACACATGTAAGCATTTTAGCGTTTACTTACTAATTCAAAGCACTTCTGACTGTCACTACAGGATCTTTTTGGTTTTCAATGATACTTTCAGACCTGGTATATGGACCACTTATACATAATTTGTCTGTCACAAATACGAAGCTTACGCCAATATGCAATTTAGTATGTTCATAATTAGAAATTTCACCACAATACACATGCAAAGGCACCTTAATGAGACAAATCATTTTATTTCAACACCATTTTCTACAAATTGTGAATGTTCGGTAAAGTGAAAAAATGTTACCTGAAAGAAAACCGCTACTCCATTACCACACTTAGCACACGAAATGATTTTATAAAATAACCGCTACTCCAAAAACATTCCCTTTAAATAACTTTACAACATCCTCAAATGCTTGGAAATCCTTATTTGAACCATTTGATGTCGCAAAAAGCCACCTGAAAGCACAAAGGACAGTTAATGCATATGTAGTAACATGTTTAGCATTCTTAAATAGCCACTTAATGTTAACCTATAAGTATACTCTAATTACATGTTTCTTGATTGCACTTTCAAAAATCATAGTTGCACATTCTTTTGAATGGATTTGGGTCAAAAACGACTCGACCAAAAATTATGCATTATGCATCTTTAGTGTTCCCAATTCATTAAAAATGAGATGTAGCCGCCACACTGCTATCATGACATCATGTTTGCATAATAAATCAGAAAAGTTCAATATCCTAATCATTTTCTTTGATAATCAAAACATATAAAATTATATAAAAACAAATTTACCTCCGATTGATTTTGGTAGAGATTAAGTACGGATTTTTCGGCAAGCATCCAAGCTCCAAAAAACACATAAAACCACCGATTCGAAAAAACCCCAATTCAAAAAACCCTAAAAATAAAATTCGAAAATTGGTTAANTGATTGCCATTTATGTTTTGATTATGGATCGGATTAGTGGAGTAAAAAACAATTGATTATGGATGCTGAATAATATTGTTCTTATATTGGGTTTTAATTTTGCGATTAGGGTTTTGATTTTAGAATCAGAGGAGAGGATTTGGGCTTGTGTGTTTAGGATAGTTTTTATGAAAAGTGCTGGTTTCTTGCATTTGCGCCCAACCGCGCATTAAATGATTTTTTTGTTGAAATTCAATCTCAGCCGTTGATTAAAGGTAATTTACAGGTGTCGAATTTAGGGGTATTTTGGGCTAGAGATCACCTTTCAAAAGCTTGCTTTATATAGTTAGTAGATGGACAAAGACAAAAGGTATGTGCTTACCTTGTAGTATTGGGAATCAAGTTCCAACAACGTAGCAAAAGAGAATCGGTTCCTGGTTTATTCTTGCTCTTTATCCTCGAACCTTAGTTGTGGAATGGCACGCACTTTCGGTATGTCAAGGAGGGTGTTGTACCTGTAACAGTATCAAGTTGGGTCAATCCACAAACATTTTTATCAGTTTAATTTTTTTAAAAAGATGGTTAAAACCACTATCTTGTCAAAATAAAAGTATTCCATAGTAAATACTTTAATAGAAATAACGAATTCAGAAGTCGTGTGCATAAGTATAGACTTCAAACGGTCAAAAACTGTGAAAGGGCCACATCGACATACCATGTGGAAAAGTATCAACAGGAGTGGCTGGTGATGATGAAAGATTAGATTCCTGAGCGATGTCAGCTGCAAGAATGATCAAATAATCAGGTATGGTAAAATAACACATGCTCGCAAATAGTAACATGTAAAGAATGTTACAAAAGCTAATTTGGCAAAGAGTCTTCCAAACGTTCATGTCCCTGTCAAGAGGCAGAACAACATTCAGCGAAACATATCAAAGATGAATGCCAACTTATGAGTGCAGCCGATCACAAAGATCACAGTTAAAAAGGAGATGTTATCAAATATAATGGAAGTAATTAGGTTTCTATGATTACCAACTTACCCTAATTCTTGTAGTCTGGCCGCAAGAAGGTCCAAATCTTCTTGTCTGACATTGAAATTAACACATCCTTGGTTCCTGAAAAAGAGCACGTATTACATAAGTAAGATCAAACTTATTTTCTTTTTGCTTCCTGAAATTACAGTTACCGTTTAATCTTTCAACCAATTAAAATCAAACAAACCATAAGCTATTTTAACTGAATTCATATTTTAATTGAACAAAAATCCATGACGAATATGATCATTTATAGCTGTGAAAGGATAAAAAAAGTAAAAGTGAGAATACCTTTTCAATAAGATCTACTGCAAATTTTGAGCCCATTTAGGCCTTTGCCATTACTAATTGCTGTCGAATGTTGTTATTGATGAGTTACATCTGCAAAGATAAATGCAGACAGTGCAGCATATGATAACAATTTATGGAAGTTGTCACTTCAAGAAAAAGTTTTAAAATGCAACTACAGAAGTTTTGTCGGAACTGGAATCTAGAATATGATTGCCTAGCGACTATGTAACCCGTTTTTATTGACTTCAAAAGAAGAGTTTGATCCTAGCATAAAAATAAGCTCTGGCTATATGTTTAACACATATGTCGAACGCATGGTGGCACTACTTCAAGGTATTCCATAAGTCTTTGACTCCAATTTGTAGACTCTACACTATAGTATAGAGTACAGAACACATAATGTTTCTTAGTCTAGTCTACATACAATTTGATCCTGGTTAAAATTCATATCATGTTATGCTTCTTCAAGAGAAGATTCATAAAGAATATAAAGGATGCGAAAAATGAATTCTAATAGCATAATTCTCAAGAGTATCTGTTTCAAAAACTTCCATTTAGGTGCTTTTGTAAGGTAGCTACTTTTTAATAAGCCATTTCAACATCAACAACCAAACTCAATATTTCCAAAATTATATTTTAAAGTTGTTTTGCATTTTAGTGCAACTTGCCTAATTATGCCAAAATACCCACCAAACAAAAGAATCAAAAAAAACGAAAACAACTATCAATTACTTAATAAAACGTAAAATCAGCCCGCAAGTTAGTTGATATAAGATTGAAAGACAAACTAATATCATACTCAAAAAAATTTAGTTGAGGAATACCCGTAACGATGTCCCTGAAGAACTCAACAGAATTAACCAACTCCTCAGCTATTTTCCCCTTCCACTTACTAGCAAGCAACGGAATCGCTTTATCCTCTAAGTAAATACCAATTCCCGTAAACTTAACAAAGTTACCTTGTATTTCCATTCCTCTCACACCTACCACATGATAATAATAATAAATGAGATCGAGACTACCTTTCTTCAGCAAAATAATAATAATAAATGAGATCAAGACTACCTTTCTTCAGCAGACTACCTTTCGTGTTGAGCGAACACCTATTTTTTTTACCCTAAAACAAAAATTCCAGGCATCAAACAATAAAACCAAACACACAAAAAAAAACATAATAGATTCACCTGCCAAGGTGCGGGGACTGTTTGTGTTTATTGTTCGCCCACGAACTCATGCTACCCTTCCCAGGTCTTGCGTCAACACCTGTAACAATACAAATCAAGAAGGATTAAAATAACCTAACCATCTGTTGCATCTTGCATGCATCAGTTTAACAACCCCAGAAAATGAAACAGATGAAGATACCATTGGGCACATCACCGTGTGTCTAATAACACACACTGATAGAAATGCTAGTAGAGATAATACATTCAGCTGAGATCATCTGTTCAAGTGCAAGCAAGCTTTGTGGTTGAATGGCATGTCAAATAGGTGATAGTTGACTGGATGATCCAGGTTTGACATGCCATTCAATCAGCAAAGCTAGGTTGCTAGAACAATAAAATGGTCATCGGAAACCAAGCTTGTTTCAGGAACTATGATACTTTTAGGACCTTCAGCTTGTCACAGTGACCATAAAAAACGGTTTTGAAAATGTATTTGTTTCTCCAAAAAGCTGTTTTGACAGTTAATAATATGAGGCTCAGATTCATCAAAATTAATCTCAAAAGCCTTGTGTACATGGCATGGCTGCAAACTTGGCAGTTTGTGCCGCCAAAACACAAAGAGTAACGGCTTCGATTAAAGCTGTTGGAATTCATCATTGCCTTTTATAACGAATACCAACTGGGAGTGCAAAGCCGGATAAGAAAGGGGGCAACACGCCATGGCTGCAAACACGGTGTCGTGCTGCCCTGCCAAGATACGTGCCGCTCTCACGCTTCATAATCCATAATAGAGCACACCTTTCGCCATCTGACTACGAAAATGGCTAAAGAGCACATCGTACTGACTTCTCAATAAGCAAACCCAACACCAGCAAACATTTCAAGGTATCTGAAATTGATCAATAGTTGCAAATATTGTTGTGCCCGCCTGCAATAAGCAGTCTATATCGCTGCCCATGGTTGCAAACATAGGTGTTTGCCCAGCGAGCTTCAAATGTCACAGCAGTTTGCCACGGCACCCATACTATGTACGGCATGGCTTCAAAGCAAGTGACTTACCACGGCTAGATCACTCCACCCCCATGGCTGCAAACACACTACCGTGATGCCCTGCCAAGACAGGGGCGAATAAAGCTGATCCACCATTAGGTTTACTCATGTCCAGCAGACAAACACCAGAAGGCAAAACCACATTGGCATCAAACCGTACGCAAACCATGATTTTTGCAAACAATACACCGGCAAACACATAACTGCAAAAATATGTCATATGTCATCTAATGCAAAAAATCCCTTAAAAAGTTTTGTCCCAAATCACCATATAAAGACTGATAAGAGAAGGTTTTAACCGCAAAAATAAGCTAACCACAAAGCAACCAACTCAAACACATCCGGGGCATCTATAGTATTTTATCTGTCTTGCGCTACAGTAGGATCCATAAGGTTTTTACACCATTTTTAAACATCCAATTNTCGCCATCTGACTACGAAAATGGCTAAAGAGCACATCGTACTGACTTCTCAATAAGCAAACCCAACACCAGCAAACATTTCAAGGTATCTGAAATTGATCAATAGTTGCAAATATTGTTGTGCCCGCCTGCAATAAGCAGTCTATATCGCTGCCCATGGTTGCAAACATAGGTGTTTGCCCAGCGAGCTTCAAATGTCACAGCAGTTTGCCACGGCACCCATACTATGTACGGCATGGCTTCAAAGCAAGTGACTTACCACGGCTAGATCACTCCACCCCCATGGCTGCAAACACACTACCGTGATGCCCTGCCAAGACAGGGGCGAATAAAGCTGATCCACCATTAGGTTTACTCATGTCCAGCAGACAAACACCAGAAGGCAAAACCACATTGGCATCAAACCGTACGCAAACCATGATTTTTGCAAACAATACACCGGCAAACACATAACTGCAAAAATATGTCAAATGTCATCTAATGCAAAAAATCCCTTAAAAAGTTTTGTCCCAAATCACCATATAAAGACTGATAAGAGAAGGTTATAACCGCAAAAATAAGCTAACCACAAAGTAACCAACTCAAACACATCCGGGGCATCTATAGTATTTTATCCGTCTTGCGCTACAGTAGGATCCATAAGGTTTTTACACCATTTTTAAACATCCAATTCTAAACAATTAAATTTCCATATTCTTTAACTTAGGCGGTTTTTACACAATTTTTAAACATCCAAATCTAAACAACAATCTTAATTTCAAGTAAATACAAACACCTACCCTAGCTATTTCTTGCATAATGCAGGACATTTGACATACATCTCTTTATTGATGGAGGACTATATATCTATTGTTAGTGGCTATATATCTAATCCAAAGTCTAACAATCAGAAACTTCAGTTCAAGTAATCCTTGCAACTAAATCCCTAAACTATAAATGCAACTAATTAAATGAGGTGCAACTAAATCCCTAAACTATTTTGGCAACCACCAAAGGTACCAGTGAAAGCACAAAAATATTCCAAAGAAACAGTGAACAGAGCATCAACAAACAACAATAACCAACAACAAAAGACAAACCCTAACAAAAATCCAAACCCTAAACTAATTTGGCAGGCAATTTTCAGAAACGAACAAATCCGGATGACCTTTTTTTTATCACCACAAAGGAAAAAGAAGAGACTTGTAAAGATTATCTAGATCTACCTAACACAAAGATGTGGGTATAAAGCTTGCCAAAGCTGTAGCAACAACAGCTGGGTGAAAATCAGCCACAAATGAAATAAAAAACTCAATCCACTGTTTCTAACACTGTACATCCCCTCACAACGCACTGTAGCAACTTTCTAACCCGTCGGGTCAGAGCTAAACAGCGATGGGTGGAGTTGTCGGAGGCAATCCCACCGGATCCCCAAAATAGAAGGTGAGTGTGAGAGAGGGTGAACAGTTTTCGGGTGTCGGTTTCTATGTAAATAACCAAAGGGCCGGTTCAAACATTTCGGGGCAAAAAAAATGGGCTAAAAAGCCCTCTCTTTAGTATATAGATATAATATCGATTATACGAGAGACATGTCGTGAGAAGAATATTTTTGGATTTTTTTTTTGGTTTTATATAGTTTTTGGATTTTTGAAATTTTCTATTTTTGTATTTTCTTTTTGTTGGTTTTTCAAATTTTGTATTTTGTTTTTGTTGGTTTTTCAAATTTTGTATTTTGTTATTCAAAAAATATTTACAGCGAAGTGGTTTTGAAAATATTTTTCAAGAAGATTCGAGAAGACGTTCTAACTCCTCAGGGGTTAGGCTTCGCATGCCAATTCGTCGAACTAAATCGTCAAACCTATCTTTTGGAAGGGCTTTAGTAAATAGATCGGCGAGTTGGTATTCCGTCTTAACGAAAAATAATTCGACGGTACCTTCTTCTACGTGCTCTTTGATGAAGTGGTAGCGGACTCTAATATGCTTCATCTTAGAATGATGAACTGGGTTGCACGAGATGGCTATGGCACTTTTCGAGTCACAATACATAGGAATGCGGTCGAAATGAAAGCCATAATCTGTGAGCTGTGTCCGCATCCAAAGAACTTGGGCACAACACGCAGATAGAGACACATACTCGGCTTCCGCGGTTGATAGTGCAGTACAATCCTGTTTCTTTGACGACCAGCTTACTAGCTTTTCACCCAAAAATTGTGCTCCACCTGATGTACTTTTTGCTGTAACTTGATCACCTGCATGGTCGGCATCTGAAAATGCTATTAGTTTAAACTCCGAATCCTTCGGATACCAAAGTCCCATGTTAATGGTTCTTCGAAGATACCGAAAGATCCGTTTAACCTCTTTGAGGTGAAGTTCGGTAGGCTTTGCCTGAAACCGTGCTAATAAGCAAACAGCAAATTGAATATCTGGTCGGCTAGCAGTTAGGTACATGAGCGAACCAATCATACTCCGATATTTCTTCGGATCGATGGGTTTCCCAAACAAATCAGCACCTATTTTTGGTGAAATGACCATTGGTGTTCCAACAGAATCACAATCTTCCATTCCATGTTTTTTCAAAATCTCTATTGTATATTTAGCTTGATTTATAAAAATACCACGAGGGGATTGATGTATTTGCAAACCAAGAAAGAATTTTAGTTCACCCATCATGGACATTTCAAATTTGCTTTTCATGAGATTTTCAAAATGTTTTGAATGGTTAGGATTGGTTGATCCAAAAATGATATCGTCAACGTAAATTTGAACGATCAAAATATCATCTTTGTATTTTTTGGTAAATAATGTGTCATCAACCGTTCCTTTTGTGAAATTGTTTTTAAGCAAGAAAGATGATAGTTCATCATACCACGCCCTTGGAGCCTGTTTTAAACCATAAATGGCTTTCTTAAGCTTGTAGACGTAGTCTGGATGATCTTTGTCGATGAATCCCTCTGGCTGACTCACATACACTTCTTTTTTTAGAGTTCCATTCAAGAAAGCTGTCTTAATGTCCATATGATAGACTGTGATGTTTTTGTGAGCTGCATAGGCTAAGAAGATCCGGACTGCTTCCAATCTAGCTACGGGCGCGAATGATTCCTCGAAATCTATCCCTTCTTCTTGCGGATATCCTTTAGCCACGAGACGAGCTTTGTTGCGAATTACAGTCCTTTCCTCATCCATTTTGTTCTTCCACAACCATTTGAGATCAAGAATACGTTTCTCAAGTGGTCGTGGGACAAGTTCCCAACTATCATGTAACTGGTATTGAAGAATTTCATCCTGCATCTCTTCGATCCATGGGTATTCTGCCATTGCTTCCCGAATGTTCTTAGGTTCTTTAAGACTTAATGCACAAATGTAGATACACAATTCGAGATCTGTGGCAAGTTGTCTCCTCGTCTGAACTGGCCTTGAAGGTTCACCAATAACTTGTTCTATTGGATGGTCTTTAGTCCATTGGAGTGTAGAAGGGTACCTTGGATTTAACATATGCATGTTAGATGGTTCTTGTAACCTTGAAGAAGATTCAGCAGAGTCTGTTGCAAACGGGTTTTCAAATACTTCCTCTTCTTCTTCTAACGTAGCATTGTTTGAATTATTAGTTGTTTCTTCTTGAAAGTTTGTGTTTTGATTTTGCTCATCAACTCTTGGTAGAACAATTTCAATAACTGGAGTAGCTGGAGTAGATGTTGATGATGTTGAGGGAGTTGGTGCTTCAGCTTCGATTGTGGTAGATACATCTTGTGTTGGTGGTGGTGGTGGTTGATGGTTTAGAGCGGGTGCAGCGGAATGATGTTGAGATGCATTTGTCGAAGTTCCACCATAGTATTCATCAAACATTAACTCGAAGAAGTTTTCCAGTTCTTGATTTGAAGCTTTATCCGGTGGTGTTGACTGAGCTCCATTAGGTACGAGTCCTGAACTGATGTGTCCAGAAGTCTGACTGTTAGGTGCGGGTCCTAATTTGGTTTGATTAGAAGCCATTGGGTTAAGCGCGGGTTCTAGAGCGAGTCTCTCAGAAGCCATTTGTGAAATCTCGTCAAACTTCACATTCATCGTTTCCATTATCCTTTTTGTTCTTCTATTATACACCCTGAATGCCCTTGAGTTTTCAGAATATCCAATGAAGATTCCAATATCACCTTTAGCTTTCAACTTTCCTAGATCTTCTCTGTCGTTCGTCGGATAGCACAGAGCGCCAAACACGTGAAGGTAAGAGATATCCGGTTTCCGATTGTTCACAAGCTCATATGGTGTTTTATTGAATCTTGGATGGATTAGGGATCGGTTTTGAGTGAAACAAGCAGTGGCTACAGCATCAGCCCATAAGAATAGTGGTGCACTAGAATAAATTAGCATCGTGCGAGCAGCTTCCACAAGAGTTCTATTTCTTCTTTCAACTACCCCATTCTGCTGTGGAGTTCTAACAACTGATGTTTGATGTGTGATTCCAACATCTTCAAAATACGTTCTTAACTCCTGATTGGTGAATTCTGTGCCGTTGTCTGTTCTTACAATCCTTACTGGAGCTTGAAGTAGAACTTGAAGGCGCTTCAGAAAGGTGATGATGTCGCCAGGTGCTTCGTCTTTTGATCTCAAAAACTTTACCCAAGTATATCTTGAATAATCATCGACAATAACAAGAATATACTTCTTTCCATTGATGCTTTCAACTCTCATTGGGCCACATAAGTCCATGTGCAACAGATGTAACCTTGCTTCCGAACTAGGTACGGTTTTGGGTTTATATGATGCTCGTTTGCTTTTTCCTTGTTCACATGATGGACATAAGTCATCCTTGGTGTATTTGAACTTAGGAAGTCCGTTGACGATGTTGTCTTTGGCTAATTTGTTGATGGTGTCGAAATTGAGGTGAGATAAACGTCGATGCCACAACCAAGACTTTGTTTCAGATGCTCTTGTCATAAGACAAATTGGGGATGTAGAGGCCATTGTGTTGATGTCGATAGCATAAAGGTTTGTTCCGCGATTTCCAGTTAAGAGATCATCTCCAACCAAATTTCTAACAAAAACCTTATTTCTCCCAAAGGCGACCTCTAAATCTGCATCACAAAACTGCCCGACTGAAAACAAATTATGTCCCAACCCTTCGACGTAGTAAACTCGAGTGATTAAGAAATTCCCAAACTGAAGATCTNTGTCATAAGACAAATTGGGGATGTAGAGGCCATTGTGTTGATGTCGATAGCATAAAGGTTTGTTCCGCGATTTCCAGTTAAGAGATCATCTCCAACCAAATTTCTAACAAAAACCTTATTTCTCCCAAAGGCGACCTCTAAATCTGCATCACAAAACTGCCCGACTGAAAACAAATTATGTCCCAACCCTTCGACGTAGTAAACTCGAGTGATTAAGAAATTCCCAAACTGAAGATCTCCATAACCCTGAATAGCTGCTACATGATCATTACCAAAGCGTACAGTACCCATAAACTTCCAAATAAAATTGATCAGCAGCTTTAAGTTCCCGGTCATGTGCTTGGAGCAACCCGAGTCGACGATCCAAAGACAAATTTTGATAACCTGCCAATAACAGAAAAGTTTGTATTTGGAAACCGTGTTGAATTAGGTTCCATTGGGTTAGGGGTACAATCCAAATCACATTCATAGATGGGTGCTACTTGTTTAGCTTGAACTAGTTCTAGTTTTCCATCCTGGAGTGTGAATTCTCTACCCGTTGGTATCCAAACACAATACTTGAGATAGTTCCTAGGCGTGTAAATATTAGTGGTGTTCCTAATTGTTTTAATTAGTTTATCCACATATCTAGATTTAGCACTAGGTCTTTTTGGAACATCCTTCTGTTTAGGCAAAACATTCACATTCTTAGAAACACAATCATCATGAACATCCTTAATTAAACATTTCTTGCATATTAAACAAGCAGAGTCATTACATGCATTAGAAACAGTACGTTTATTGTTCCTTGTATTGCTCTTAGGCTTTAGTCTGCTGTTCCTAGAGGTGCTTGCTAATCCTGTAGAAGGTAAGACACACGCATTAGGATTTATGTTGTTTTCATTTTTAGCATCCCTAGATTCTTTAGAATTATTCTTAACGCACTTATCATCTGTCCTAGAAGGAGACGCAATAGTGGGACTAATCCTAAAAAGACCAGGGGCTATCACTTTTGGTGTTTCGACAACCGCTTTTTCTTTTTCCACATTCTTTTCTTTTTCAACATTCTTAGGCAAAGGTGATGGAGTGACTGGTTTTGTCAAATCTTTTTTCACATCGACTTTTGGAGCAAACCGAGAAATTGACATTTTTGGTTTATGAATTGTTTTTTACTCATTTGGTTTTTCCGAAGTCGTTGGTTTTTCAAGCTTAGTATCCACACCCTTTCCTTTTAGACTTTCTAACTGAGACTTCAAAAGATCATTTTGTGCTTTCATGTTGTTGAAGGCACGCTCATACGACAATTTGTCATACTTGCATTCTTCGTTTTTCCGATCAAGTTGTTTAAAATATGACACATTTTCTTTTTCAAGTTTAATAAGCGCATTTTCATATTTTGAAACAATTGCAGAAGTCTCAGTTCGAAGTCTTTCATCATCCTCAACAGAATATGTTTGCAAAATAATAGACATAATATCAGTAGACATAACAGCTTCGAAGAGAGAGTCATTTAATCTTTCCAAAACTTTCATGTTTTCACAAGTTTCATTAGCTTCCTTTACCAGGGATTTGTGGTCCTTGACAAAGTCGGTTGTTTCTTTTATCAAAGCATTTTCAAGATGAATTACTCTCGCACTGATGTTATACAGTGGGATTGTAATTTCTGTTTCAAACACCTTTTTCTGCTCTTTATGAAAACTCGAATGCCAATTGTTAATACTGATTGTGGTTTTTGACTCAACAATCTGTTGAAGAACTTTAATTCTCTTTTTCACATCATCAAGAATGTCTCTAGTTTCACTTGTGTTGAAAGGATTGTCTGACGACATTTGTTCTAGTTTTGAAAGATTTTTAGAGACCACTTGTGGTTTAGAAAACATTTTCTTAACAACTGACGTTTTGAAAACATTTGGTGTTTGTTTTTTAGGGACAAAAGTGATTCCATTACTTTTGTTCCATTTATCGTAATTAATTGGTTTCAAATCTGGATTCTTTTGTTTCATTTTATTTTGACTCTCTTCAGCAAGAGCTGTTGTGTCATCATAATCACGCACATAAGGAGGATCATGTTTAACATATAGCACATTTCCATTATACAAACTATTCTGAGCTTCCTGAGCTTTCTTGAGATGACAAGGAGTTTTGTTTTCAAGAGCCATTTTGTGTTTTGTATGGTAGATTGGATCAGTTTGACTTGTAATCATATGAATTGTTTGACTCGAATGACCCGTCGTTACCAACAAATTTTCCAACTTTTTGACCATGTTTTTTGACTCAAGGATTTCATTCAAAAGCTTATCTTCTTTCGTTGCAAAGTCTTTTTTCAACTCATCCCGTTCTTTTTCAAGATTGGTATAAGCTGTTTTTTGTTTAGAAAGTTGGTTTTGCAAGTCAGAAATTTCCGCGTTTAAGGATTTTATTTTCTTATGAAAATTAACATCAAGTGTATCATACTTTATTTGCAGATGTTTTTCCCTTGAAACGGAATTTTGATAACCAGTTTCTAATTCAGACAATCGTTTTGTATGAAATTCAAAAGCTTTTTCGTTTTCCTTGTACCTCTAAAGCTGAGTGGTCAATTTCGCATTCGCGGCCTTAACATCGCGATTGACCTTTTTCACATTCTCAATCTCAATACTACAATTATGCAACAATGATTCAAATAAAGCACGTGTTTCCTCATCATTCTCAGCCTGCTGGGAAACTGAGCCTCCACTATGATTCATATCGGGAGTTGCCGAAGTAATATTGCTACAACTTGGCATGTCCAGGTATGTATCATGAGTGGTTGCAAGAGTCTCAGAATGTTTTTCCTCATGAGGAAACATATCAAATATATCATTATTGATGCAAGTATTGTTTAATGATACCTCAGATACTGCATTGGTGTCATAGACAGGTGGGGCATCAGAATCTGTGTCGTACTTAGCCTCCTGAAGATTTGCCATAAATATGCAGTTCGCGTCGATATCCTCTTTATCTTCCATATCATCCATAAGAGCCATGTAATCATTTTCCTCAGCACTCAACTGGAATCATGCCTCTTCCTTTTGCGCTAGCATCAATGCTTTCTCCAGATACGTTGTATCCTTCTTTTTCGGCTTAGTAGGACAGTTCCTTGCCATATGACCGACACCTTGACAGTTGAAACATTTAACCAAATTTCCCTGATTCACATTCACGTTACCATAATTCCCACCAACCGGAGCTGCAACATTTCTCACCTGATTACCCACTGCCTGATTACCAACATTCTGGCCCCTCTGATTTCTAACAAACTGGCCCATCTGACCCATCTGATTCTGCATATTCTGATTACCTATGTGAAATCCAATAGCATATCCTTGCTGATTCCCCATAACTCCAACCATTTGGCCTCCGTTGCCCATATTGAAACTCGGCTGAGCAATCTGCCTGTTGCGAGTATTCGATGAAATTCGTTGGTTGTTGTTAGTTGGTGTAGAATAGCGTCCTTGGAATGCCTTAGACAGAAGAGCAAATGCTTGAGTTATTGCAGCAATGGATTCATCATTGTCAGTGAATTCTGGTTCATGTTGTTGTGGAATGACTTGTTGATGTTGTGGGTAGACTTGTTGTTGGTAGATAGGTGTTGGTTGTTGAATGTATGATTGCTGCAAGTTGTTGTGAGTGGATGATAATGTTGATGTATTCACTGGTAGAGGTGTTGGTGTTGTAGCAATGAGTGCTAGGGGATCATGATTCTTTGCCAACTTTACTTCATTGGCTTCAGCTTGGTTTTGCTTCAAGAAGTCATAGAGTTGATCATAATTCATCTGATGAAGATTCTTAGTTTGGTTGACAATTGTGACATATCGACCCCATTCCTCTGGTAGATTGCTGATGAACTTGATGTTTGTCACAATTTGTCGTGGTTCCAACTTGTTTCTAATCAGCTCATTCATCAAGGTACAAAACCTGGTGTAGTATGATTCAATCTGTTCACCTGCTGTAGATGTGAAGTTCTCCCATTCAGTTAGAAGCTTGTTTTCAACATCTTGTTGTCCAATTTCTATTCCATGCCAAAGTCTTCTAACTCGTTCCCACATAGCATAAGCTGTTTCACAACTGTCGACTGCAGCAAAGATCTCACGAGGTAAACCGAGTTGAATGAGATGCATTGCCATATCATCTGCGGCGATCTGCTTCCAGTCTTCAGATGTGTAATCATCTTCTGTTTGGTCACGATAGAATGGTTGAGTAGGAGGTGTTGTATCTGGATTTCCTGGATCTAGAATTTGTTTTGGCTTAAATGGACCTTGTTCAATGGATTTGATCATAAGTTTGCAATCAGGCTTTGTTTTGATGTAACGAAGCATGCGGCTTGTCCATGGAAGATAACCACCTTTTTCAAGCATAGGATGACGGTTTTCGGCACCGGCAGCATGAATATCTTGTTGAGTTGCCATTGATTAAGTGATGATTGATAAAGTTGATCTTGGATCGGTTCAACGAAATAGGAGTTGAGTTTGGTGAAGGTTAAGTTCCTTTGACGTAGTGAAAATTTGGTCTAAAACACTTGAAACCTCAATAACTTCTTCCCGGAGCGTTTTTAGGCCTCGAAACTTCGCCTGAAACGATAAATCAATATCGATTCAGCGTGTCGTTCTCCTCGATCTCACGGTCATTTTGACAGGTATTTCGCTGAAAACGGAGTTATGGATCAAAAGTTATAGCCGTTTGAAGTTTAGTCGTCAAAAGTCAACCAAAAGTCAACAAAGTTCCACTTTTCGAAAAATTTCAAACTTCTCGATAATTTTCCCAAGTTCTCGAAAGTTTTCCAAATTTCTCGAAAAAATTTCTCGATAAATTTTCTCGAAAAAAGATCTCGAAACTTTTTCAAATTTCTCGAAAATTTTTCTCGAAAAAAAAAGATCTCGAAACTTTTTCAAATTTCTCGAAAATTTTTCTCGAAAAAAGATCTCGAAACTTTTTCAAATTTCTCGAAAATTTTTCTCGAAAAAAGATCTCGAAACTTTTCAGAAATTTCGAAAATTTCACCAAACTTTCTAGATTATACAATATAGAAAGTATACCACGAGTCGAAGTGTTTTCTCACTTATACAAGTAAGGGAAACACCGAGTAAACCAGGGAATCGTCTAAAGATGCTTCTAAAAAGATCTCGATAAAATGGGGTTTAAGTTTCTCGATAATATGCAGTTTTTTGGTTGAACAAAAAGCACCCCGAAATCAAGTTTGTATTTCAAGATTCTTGTACTTCTATGCTTAAAAACACCAAAGCTTGAAGAAAGTTGCAAACTTGATGATTTTTATGAAACTTTTAAAGATCTTGAAAACTAGTACAAAAACCAAGTACGAATTTTTAAAGCTTGAATCTTTCAAAACGATTGAAACTTTCTTGTTAAGAAAGGTTTATAACACTAGTTTGTAAGCAAAAGAGTGTTAAAAACACAAAAAGACCAAGAAAAAGACGAACTTTTTGAAAAATACGAGTGGAAAAGCTTAAAAAATAAGAACCAAACAAACTCAAAAGCCTCCTAAATCATTGTTAGGCGAATGATACCACTTGTAGGACCGTAAAGATAACAACTTTATCACACTTATATTGGTTGAGAATTGGTGACTTGATGATATATATGTATGTGTTTTAGAGAGAGAAAGTAAGATGAAAACAAGAGAGAATATTTCACATAAAACACACACTTACACACACAAGCACACATACAAATGACTAGGTATGTGCCTTTTATACATCCATCATATGCTTAATGAATGGGCTTTCTATGGGCTTGGGTTTGGACTTGGTTTATGTTTACTTCTTAATAGACTTACATAATATAACACATGACATGCTAGTTTACCAAGTCCAATGCCCAACTAGCTTAGACTACAACTATTTCTTACACATGACACGCTATATTACAAATATGAGAACGACCATCACTTTTCTATAAATCTTAAATGCTAACACTAACTCTGATTCTATTAAACTAAGTCAACACACTATAAATGTTGGATACCATAAACCCTTAACTAAAAGCAAATAAAACGAAATCTTCGGTTTCAATTTAGGGTTAAGTCTGAGAACAGGTCATAGTTTTTGAGATGAGAAGTGATTGTGAGACCTAAAATTCATGCCTAATCTTATGCCTAAATATATGTGGCAATGATTCATTGGTTGCACTAACCGGATCCACTTCTTTACTAATCAATAAGTTTTTGACACATAGGTTAGGCATAAAATAAGGCATGAATTTTAGGTCTCCATATCTTTTTTCTTTTGAGATTTACCGAAAACGTAATGTATTTTATTAATTGTTAGTATCACTAAAATACTTTCAAAATTTTGTCAATGTCATTAATATGACCGGTTTAACCGGTTATCTCCAAGTGATTTGACTAAAATACTCGTCTTCAACCCACCATCTTCAACCTAGTCTAAACGCAAATAGAGTCACATCATTATCCAAAAAAACGTAACACTAATTCATTAATTACATATATACCTGATCTATACTAACACCCTAACTTAACTCACAAACGCAAAATTACCACTTTCATTTATATACCATGCATGGCAGGTGTATTATCTACGCCTAACTTAACATAGCCATCAAAAATATTCTATGCTCATTATTTTACGGTTAATTTATTCACAAAATAATATTTTATGTGTTATAGCCATTATTTCTTTCATTACTTTTATGTGTGACACGCAAAGGGTTGAGAAACGAACTTGAGCGACTACAACTGCTCTAACAATGCGTACTATATAATATAAATTTCAACTCCAACGAGTTGTTGCATGAATAACTAGTTATAATGCCGCGCACGCGCGGGTTTTTTTTTAAAAAATTTGAATGATATATTTTTATTTATTAAAAAACAAATAATTTAATTTTTATTTTGTTTGATTTATGATTTTTAATTGTAGTTTTTTATGATTAAAGATAATCATTTAAATCTTATCTATATTTTTTGTATTTATCTTCTACTTATATAGTATATCAACAAAACGAATTTAAAAACTTATAAATTAAATAATAATTAATATATTACCTAATAAGGAAATATTCTTTTTTTTCAAAATGACAAAGTACCCACTAGGGGTTTTGTTTTATTATATATATAGTTATAATGCCCGCGCACGCGCGGGTTTTTTTAAAATTTTTTGAATGATATCTTTTTATTTATTAAAAAACTAATAATTTAATTTTTATTTTGTTTGATTTATGATTTTTAATTGTAGTTTTTTATGATTAAAGATAATCATTTAAATCTTATCTATATTTTTTGTATTTATCTTCTACTTGTATAGTATATCAACAAAACGAATTTAAAAACTTATAAATTAAATAATTATTAACATAATGCCCGCGCACGCGCGGGTTTTTTTTTTTTAATTTTTTGAATGATATATTTTTATTTATTAAAAAACTAATAATTTAATTTTTATTTTGTTTGATTTGTGATTTTTAATTGTAGTTTTTTATAATTAAAGATAATCATTTAAATGTTATATATATTTTTTGTATTTATCTTCTACTTGTATAGTATATCAACAAAACGAATTTAAAAACTTATAAATTAAATAATAATTAAAATATTACCTAATAAGGAGATATTCTTTTTTTTTTTCAAAATGACAAAGTACCCACTAGGGGTTTTGTTTTATTATATAAGAGATAAGAGATATGGGAAAATATCATATTAAAGCACTATACTTGCCAAGAAAGTCACTTTTGGGTATCGAACAAAATTTTTTTCTCATATGGGCACTGAACTTTCATTTTTTGGCTCTTTGTGACATTTTTGTCCTTGGATTTTTAATAGTTTATTTATGTTAGTTCTTGTTCTTTTTGCTAACATGAATAAACAATTGTCTTTATCATTATCATATTGTTATTTTTGAAAACATAAAGTTTTCAGGGGAAATGTTTAATTTTTTCTCTTATAGATGGTGTGCAACTGAGTTTATTTATGTTGAAATATTGCCAAACTCTACTCAACAATGCAAACCTAGACTTAAACACGATGCAACCATATTTTGAGATAGATGAATGATCCATGCTTTATTTGTTCGAATGAAATCAATTTGTATATATATTCAACAAAACTTGCTGACATGTTTGGTGGTGGTATTAGGCGACTAGGTACTTTTGATCTCCATGCGGTGTAATAACACAATCCCAATAACTCCACAAACTTTAGCGTACGAGTCTTTCAGTGGTGACTCTATAGTCCCTTGCTAGTTTTAATAAATTTGCCGTTCAAAAAAAAAAAAAAAAAAAAAAAAAAAACTCCAATTGGAACTTGGGTCGATTTTTAACGAGTTAACTTATAATGTTTTTATTTATTGATCTTGAATGCAAGTAAGTTGATTGCTTTGATTACACTTTTACTCCTAAACATGTTTCTAAAAATATAATGACACACCATTTTCTTTAGATTCTTTTGCCAAATTAAGAAGAATAGGAATATGTAACAAGTTTAACTACACACTTGTCTTAAATTTATCACTAACTTTGAGGTTAAAACCATCTCATGTTAAACTGATAGGTCTTGTTGAAAAATAAAACTTTCATTTCTTTTGTGATTAGAGAACATCATGTATCAGGTTTACTAGTTATGATACATGTGCACGCACAGGGTTTTTAAAATTTCGTTTTGATTATTTATTATTATCGATTAAGAAATGAATCACTTAACATGTTTCAATTGGTTTTACTTGGTGGACTAAAAATAAAAAATCATATGTATATATATTATAATCTACCTATTATTTTAGGAGAATGCTTTTGATTAAAAATTATATTTTATTGTTCAAGCAAAATCACATGATGATACTTGACTTGCATGAGATGTTAGTGACATATGCTTTTAGTTTTGCAAACTCATGCTATCAATTTACAATGTGTTTTGTAATTGTGGTATTTCTTTTACTTATATTTTCGTTAAAATATGTAGCATATTTAGATAGCTTTGAAGATTGATTCCTTTCCTTGATTGTGAATAACCATCATACCATGTTTATTAATGTACCTTTTTGTTTGGAAAATTGCATTTTCATAAGTTTTTGGTATTTACTTCTCATGTTTGATCATAAAATTACCAAATTAACATAGATGCTTACAATATAGCTTCTTAATTACATAAAGAGAAACAAAAAAAGATGTAATGGGTAGAACTCAAATTTAATCTTACGTTTATGTATAATGTATAAAAATAAATTTTCTCTGAGACCGAACTATATAAGGAAATTATAATTACTTGTATAAGTAAATCATAAATGCATGAAAAATGACAAAGAGTACATTCGCAAGTCTTTTAGGATTGTTCGAATCCTTACCGACCTTTCACTTAGTGCAACTTTCTTTACAATTGGCCTAAATCATCAAGGTAAAAGACACCCATATTTTAGACCATTGGTTGATACCCATAGTGTTATCAATGACATTAAACACTTTGCTAAGTTTCATTAACTCATTTAAAGACGCCTGCTAAGAATTCTACTATAAAATTCCCCATATAGGCACTAAAATACATCTTCGATACATTAAAATACATTCATGTATTATCTAAATCAGCAACTCAACTTAATTATACATTCATACCTTGAGCAGTCGTAGAAAATCCTTCCATGACAATCATGTGTTGATACTTAATCCTCCTTTAAAAAAATGCACACAACAAATTGCATTACACTTTAGTGTGTGTGATAAGATCATAAAACAGCAAAAACCACTTACATGTTGCATTATAGTGAGGATAATAACAAAGTTAGTTATAACATCAAATAAAAAAACTTCATATTAGAACAAAATGGGTGTTTGGTTATGCTTATTAAAGGTGCTTATTGGCTTATTCAATTATCATAACACAATAAGTTTATGATAAAGCTATAAGTTTTTTTGAGAAGCTTAGTAAAAAAAAAACCCTGAACTCACAACTAATTCTATCATAGCTTATTGTGTTTATAGTAAAAACACAAATATTAAGTGTAGAAAAAAAAATTACTAAAAGTTGGTGTGTATGACAAAAAAGTTAAACCTTAAAAAAGGTTACTAAAAACTATCATCTAGATAAGGCATAAGCCAAAGTTTTGTTGAGGTCTCTTTCGGATTCTTTCCAGAAGCAAAAAGAGGTTAACACATAAATCATAAGTATAGAAGAATGGTTGTATCTCACATCCGTAATTGCCAACTCAATAACATTATCGCAGTATAGTAACGTAATAACCTGATTAAAAACTATATATTCTTGTTTAATAATTCTCATGTACATACTTTAACTCCTTTACAACGGCCAATTATTACTTTTTTTTTTTATGAAACATTATGTCAATGAATAAAGTTAGGTTATTTGAGGAGGTGAATGTTATCAAATAAGGATTGTGATGCGTGCATTTTTTTTTAAATAATTTAAGGAAAACACATTCTAAATTAAACAATGACTATCTAACCCACGTGGTTTTTTATTTTATTTATTTATTTTATTTATTAGCTTTGTATAACGTTTTAACTGACAGACATGTTGAGGTTGATGTTGATGTTGATGTTATTGTTTAAGTTTAACTATTGATATCATGTTGTACAAAATGTGCGAATTTAGTAATATATAATGAGCGTTAATGAAGTTAAAATATGCTCCGTAAAGTTTTTAAAATGTTTTTATGGATATTCATATATAAATTTTAAATAACAATTTCATGAGTCGTTGTTATAAATAGAATTGCGTATATTTATTTTCATATCACAGTAACTCGTGCTTACCATTTGATATTTATATTTCTGTTACTAATAATTTAGCCGTATTTAATATTCAAACCCGTGTACACATAAATTAAACTTTTAAATAGAATAATATGAGTCTTTATTTAAAAAAATATTCTAATGGATGGAAGTCTAAAACTAACAATATTAAAACTAATTCGCACATTTACCAAATTTTGTAATTTTAATAGATGTAAGTCTAAAAACTAATACTAATACTCATATTTTAAACAAAGTTAATATTATAAAGTATAAGATGTATAAAGTATAAGGGGTTATTTGTGTTTTTTCTAAAGTTATTAAAAAACATGGAAACTTGTAATTTTACACTTAGCTCTACATAATTTATTTTAAAATTCAACAACTAAAGTTTTATTAATTGTTCCTCTTTTTTTTAAGTTTTTGTTTTCATAAATTTGACACCTATATTTTTATGCATTTTTTTTTCTTAACTAAATTTCTTCACCTAATTTATTAAGTTTGACCAAAATCAATTTAATTTTGACTTTTTATTGACCAATCATATTGCTTGATTTCGCCTACGTGGCAAAATCGAGCTCTCCTATTGGTCTAATTTTTTTTTCAATAAGAATGGTTTTACAAAAACACTCCGAAATGATGTAATTCTTTTATTATATAAATAAATAAAAGATTTCAACTTAAACTAGGTCAATACTTTTCAAAACACAACTTTAAAGGGAATGTTGTTTGTTCATATATGAAAAAATATATCTACAGAGAATTATATTATAAATTCGTGCAAGTCATTTGCGTGTGATTGCAAAAAAAGAAAAGAAAAAGAGTATTGCGTCAAAAAAATATACAAACAAAAAGAGATGGTCATTTTCATGTCAAGGTTGGGAATGCATATAGCAATGTCACTTTTATGTCACAAGATAAAATAGGGTCTCATCCTGTATGGTGGACCTTACACATATTTAACTTTTGAATATTTGATCAATAAATTTACGAAAAATCACACAAACCACATTTGCACCCAGAAGGCAAGTATGCTTACTGATCTTTAAAAATTATTTATTGTTGTTTATTTTTACATTATAATTAAGAGGACTGATATTTAATCGTGTAAGAGTGCCAGGTACGCATCCTTTAGACTAGTCGTAATGGTTTGTGGGCTGACTCATGTCACCTCAGCGCCACATTAGTTTCTTTTTTTTAAGTCAAACATTAAGTACGCAATAAGGCAATATCAGTCACAACGAAAAACATACCTTACAAAAATTAATTTAAAAAAACACACAAATGTAACCGTTCGGTCGCCTGACTAATCGAATCGAGCATAAAAGAAGGGGGAGTCGCGTTCCTAAAGGAGTCACGTGAGGGGGGGGGGGGGGGAGGAAACCGTTGTTTCCGATGGTAGACCTGACCCCATCATTTGGTCGCCCGCACTACAAGTGGTTCTTTATTACGTCATGTAAAAAAGTATTGTTACACTAGAGCATCAATTGTCATGGCTTGAAACTGTTTTTTGGCCACCTCAACATTTTCACTTTTCACATTCACACAACAAAATACCTTCACACTCATGACTAAGCCATTTCCACCTCTTTTGAGACTTATCATACTCTTCAGCACTTCACTTTTCACATTCACACACCAAAATACCTTCACACTCATGACTCAAGCCATTGAAAAGGGGGAGGCGGGATGGCACCGAAAATGGCTCAAAGCCATTTCCTTTCCCATCGGATTGGCGCCATTTGGACGTTATACCGTAGGGTTCTTGGTTTTTCACCCATTAAAAAAAAAAAAAAAAAAAAAAAAAAAAAAACTCAACCCCGTGGAGCGGGTATGAGGTACTTGTTTATAACACAAAACTTAAAAAAACTTCACCCTCCTTATAACATGTTATAAGTTCACGTGGGTTTTTTGAAAAATGCTTTTTATTTTAAATGTTTGGAAAAATAAAATAAAGCTAGTTTTGGTCGTAGCATGTTTGTTATGACATGAGTGGCGGTTCGTGGACGGTGTCACAGACATCATTTTATTCATATACGCGAGTCATATGATGCTAACGCGTTATCCACACTAATAGTTATCATCCCATGTAACATCTTTACACTTTTTAGAAAACATAGCACATTACCAATAAATTATCGACATATAAAAAATATATATGCTTCAGATTAATAAGTGTACCCAATGAAAAATCTATCAAAACATTTCCTATTTTTAAGCATGCATGTCATAAAAAAATAAACAATAATAAATAAATAAATTAAAAAAAAAAAAAAAAAAAAAAAAAAAAAAAAAAAAAAAACGTCGCACTAGTGATTTCCTCAAATTATATGTACATAGATAAAATCTGACTCAAGTATGTCCGACCTCGAATGCACCCTTGTCATTAATAACGAAAAATGTTAACTAACGTAATTTTGAATATGTTTTAATGACATGATAAGATACCCATTAGAAAGCTCGGTATGGGGGAGATTTCACACGCGGTTCATCCCTTTTGTTATCTATGGCGTCGTCGTTCGCATACCACTCAACTCGCCATTGGGCAAGTAGCCAAGCAAATCACATACGCCGTTCATCCTTTCTTTTCCCCGATTCTAAACGTTGGGCAATGAAGAAAAAAAACGGAAAAAAAAGACAAATAACGTGTTATTGGGTTTTTTTTTTTCTTGTGGAAGGGGTTTCGTGATCGGTGTGTTATTGGTACTATGCTGATATTGGCGCTGAAATAACGGCTGAATAACGCGTTACTAGTACTTACCACACTGAGCACTCTTATAATTAAAATAGTAACGATGTCCAAAAATGGTGCTAGACAAGGTAGTGGCACGACAATGAATGTGTGCTCGGCCACCACCAACTATTGTAATTCTACAAAGCATAAAAGAAAAGGACGAAAGCATTTCTATACAGTTGTACGTTGTGATCCTCTCTTTTTTGCATGGGCTCTCCATTATCCAAAATGGATTGTGATTGGCTTGTTATATGAAATTATAATATATTATAAAAGAGAAAAATGAACGGACCGTTACTAAAAATCTTAAGGTCCCCGTTATTGTGTAATCTCTCATGCTATTGGTGGAATTTGTGTCATTAATGAAAGTAAGAGGCCCAACAGTGTGTACCTGGCCACTTTGGCAAAAGCCCATTGGTGTAGAAACTTTCCTTCAGTTACTATTCACGTACGGTTTCACGTAATACCAGCTGTAATATAGTTATCCATCCAACTTTTTGTACTATGGAAACACAGCCACACGCTCATAAATCAGAATGATGCATCTCTCAAACCTTCCAGAGAAATCTCCCAACATCACCTAACTAAATCAAAATACAAAATTCCATTCATCATTTGTCAATCAAGATACCGCCTCCTTAATCCTTTCCATCTAGCAAGAAAAATTATCTTGGCTCCTTGATTGCTTTAGTAGATTTAGAATTGAAATTATGCGTCAAGTACTAACCATAACTTTTATAAACCGATTTTTCATTTTTCATGAGTTTAGGGTTGTTAGTTTTTTTTCCCAATTGAGGGTTACTTAAGTAATTAATTGGAATTTGAGGTTTATGTTGTTAATTCCGTTTAATTTGAAATAAGGGTTTTCTTAAGTTTGGGTGTTTTGTATGACAACAGAGTCGAGGAAGAAAACTGGAAGCAGCAAATCTCAGAGATGGAGGAGAAAGGTATGTTTCTTTATCTGATTTTTAATTTATTCTTATAAAAAAAATGAGTGTTTACTTCATATTTAATCTGTTGTTGTTTGTTGTTGTTGTTGTTGTTGTTGTTGGGTTTTTGGTGGCTTTTTATTCTGTGTCTGATTATTTACGCTATTAGTCTAATAACATTTGTCTTGAATTTGTATGTTTACCCTTAGTTTAGGCCTTGGCACTGCCCATTGTTTATCACTTGGTTGGTCACAAACACAAGATGGTTGCTTTAAAATAGCATTCGCATGTATTATTAACTAATTTTGATTTGTGGTATGGTCTATTTATTCCAGATACGGTTAACATGGGCAAAGGGTACTTCCAGTGGTCCAGGTAGACATGCTGGCCGTCGCCATCAAAGACACCATTGTTAGTCACCTCTTCGCATATTACATTCGATACCTATTATAGTTGCTCCTTTTTGGCAAATTACCTGTTTAGAGATTATAATACCTAAAAGTAACATACATATACCAGATTGTCAAACCTTTAAAGTAGCATTTGCGTGTATAATTAAGCAACACTAATATGTAATGCGTGTGTTATTAAGTAAGTCTAATTTCTGGAATTAACCTAAGTTAACAATCTGGGTAAGGTTAATTATAAGCTTAAAACTATTTATTGGCAAACTTTATGAGCTCTGTTTAAAAAAATGCTGCGCAAAGTTGGTTTTTAGCAGCTATGCGACTGTTGAAAAGAACCACTATGTTTGACATATGCATTTTTTAGTTTTTTGTAGGTATGCTGTACACACTTTTATTACACGCAGATTCCTTAATTCAGGTGGACCTGTAAGTTACGGAGTACTATCTTTTAACTTTGATCAGTTTGTGTTAATTTTGTGTGTCGTAAGTGGTAGCTATATATAATGTTAGTACATAGGAAATGCCCTAAAAGTGTTTTGCGCAAATGATGCTAGAAAATGGTTCAAATTAGTTTTTAGTATACAGCCGGTCGTTTGTTTTCCAAATGTTAAGAGCTTCTTAAATGTGGTTAACTGGGTATATGAGAGTATTAGTGAACATGTAAAATTGAATACGCCAGATAAATGTTATATCCACGTGGAATATATTACAGAGTGACCACCAAAAAATTTTCAGAGTTACCGAGATATCACAGTGAAAGAGTTAGCGACCCAAATTGAATATCAGCCATTGTTTTTTATCAGCTTTCAATGTTAGTTTAAATAAAATATGCTTCTGATTACGACATCCAATAATAAGAGCTGCACTTTTCAAACAAAATATGCTTTGACCTTATAGGGGGTGTTTGGCACTTCTTATTGGCATAATATATAATGCAATTTCGGCAAGGTCACTACAATATAATTGACAGCGGCTGCTAATGATACCGTGTAAGATATCCATAATTGACAGCGAGCTCACCACAACATAGTTCAAATTACTTATTGGGTACTACTGATACATATTTGACTAATTGGGTACGTGGCAACAGGTGCACACAGGCAAACGGGTTGGCCGGGTCAGGAGCGTCAAGTAAGGTGTGTATGTCGAATTAGGTAGGTGGTAAAAGACAGTTATATTAATCGGGAACATAGGGACGCGTTGGCGAGGGACGTGGTGGTAAAAGAGGCTGTTGAAAATCTTATAGGTTTCAGGTAAGTTGAGGAGATGTGTAAATCATGAGCCAAGTTAGGTGATAACATCAAAAAATTGATGATGAAAGTTGGAAAAAGCCATTTACAGATGGATTCGTTTATACCCTGGATTCGTTTATATCCTGTATAAACATATAAATGTAACTTCATACAACCATGATCTTTTAGTTACTCATTATTTTTACTTCCATCTACTATTGCAAAAAAGAAGTGTACAATTTCGTTTGGAGATACAATCATGAATCTGATTTAAATCCAATTTAGTGTTTCTCATATCAGTTTCTCTGTCTTAGACATTGAATACCCGTTAGTTTATGGCTTTTTCTCGCTCAGGTTGTTCTTGGTATGCTTTTTTCATTAAAAAATTCCTTCTGTTCATCATCATGGTAAATGTGAAAAGTATGTTTCTATTTCTGATTAGAAAAATTATTACTTGCAACAGGCTCACAGATTCCATATGTAAAGAAAAAAAACTTCATTTCTCTTATCTTAGCGATGTAGGTTTATAAGGGCCCTATATGAGATCTGTTAACTTAGCAATGCAGGTTAACTTTTCTCTTTGTTAATATTTTAGATGTCATATAAAAAAAAAAAAAAAAAAAAAAAAAAAAAAAAAAACATTAACATAATTCTAATAAATATAAATACGGCTGCCCCGCGGCAACGCGCGGGCTAACCCGCTCGTATTCTAATAAAATTAGATAATTTATATGGTTATGTTTATTCAAGGTATATTACATGTTAAGTAATTATAAATAGCTACACATAAAAAGTATTTGTTGTAATTATTACTAGTGCTATATTTAACAATGACGTCTTGCGTTGTATCCGACATATTTGTTTTTTACAGTTGTAATAGTGCTCCTACCACAATACAAATACAGTATAAATAGTACAATACAGTTTTGGACTAGGTTCATGATCCTACCACAAAAATATCATGTGGTAAGAAATTAGAAATATAGTTATACATATTGTCACAAATATGATTTTAATGAAATACTATCTTGGGTGTTCGTTTACGATATGTAAAGTTGTGGTAAGTATTAATTTTACGTAAACCTTTGGTTTAGAGCTTGTTAAAATTTGGTTATTCAAGAATATTGCTAGATTTTTTATTTATTTATTTATTTTTATTTTTTTTTTCTAACGGCTGAAATATTATTAAACTAGCAAGAAGTTAGCAAGAAAAACAATTGTACAAAACAGAAACAAGCAAAGGATTTTGAATCCAACTGTTCCATGACTTAGATGCTTTTCTATTTCTATTAGAAAACCACAAAAAATAATAATAAACTACTTTGTCAAATGAAGTAGATCGAAGACAGACTTGAGCTCCAAAAATAGACTCGTTACGGAAATTCCACAAAACCCAAATAGCCACACCAATTATAGTTCCATAATTAACTTATGCGAAGATGAAAAAGTGTAGTGATCAAGCCAATCGTATAACACTTGAATAGTGTTACATCTTGGAAGAAGAAGGTCTACCCAATTGAAGATCTTCGACCACAGGGCCATCGCAAGAGATCAATCCCAAAATAAGTGATTTGTAGTTTGTGGGCTAATTTTGCAGTTAGGACAAAACAAATAGTTGATTTCGATACCTTTTCTACTCAAGTTTCATCTCGTTGGGACACAATCACGAAGAGTTCGCCAAATTAAGATGTTACCCTTCTTCGAGATGAATCTACATCATCTAATAGGAGTGGGTATTATATACTTGTTTATTTGTACCAATGATATGGTATATGAGATTATATACGTGCTCTTTGATACGACACTTAAATTTGTTTCGACTAACGAGATATCATATGTTTCTTAAACAACCAATATTGTTTCAACTACTCCCAAGATTTATAAATTTTACGCAACATGTGAGATCATTATGGTCACACTTTATAATTATAAACTTTTAAAATAAAATTGGGCATGTGCGGCAAATATGGCAATAACAAGAAACGGTAGCAGAAAATAATAGTTGTTTGTTTTGATAAATCGTTTGATAATGGTAGTTGTATAGTCATAATTAGTAAGTGAAAACGTTAATTGTTCGTAAATGCTACTAAAAGCAATGTTTGAAAAAAGTAGAAATGCTAGTTGCTTGTTTCTAAATAAGTATTTTTTACAAAACGCTAACTGCTTATTATTAGTTGCTTCAAAAAACTCTTAAACACTTGATACTAAGAGCACTGGGAGTAGGTGAGTGAGGATGCGGGGCGGGATCCCTCACTCACGGGAACACCACCGCCGGCCTATCTCTCACGCACGGGGAGCCCATTTTGAGTGAGGAGGTCACGCACGGGGAGGAAAGAAAAAACGAACGTTGGACGAAGAAATCTAACCGTTGGAGGGAGTGAAGGGTGAGTGAAGTGGCGCCTCTCAAAATATGAGTGAGTGAGGGAAAAAGTGGGGAATGATGTGGCGCATTTCGATTGGTTGGGAGTGAGTGAAGGGAGGGAGGGTGAGTGAACCACTCCCTCCCCCCTAAGAGGATTGGGTGTAGTGAAGAGGTTAGCCTCTTCATTTGGGTCCCACTCATGCCACATCACCCCAACACCTCTTCACAACTAACCCCCTCCTCACCAACAACTAACCTCAACTTCTTCATTTGGGCCCCACCACTTACACCTTTATTTTTTTATTCATTTTATTAAACAAAATAAATTCATTTCACTAATTATTAAAAACAATACAACAAACTAATATTATTTCATCTTCAATAAAAAAGTTACAATACGAAAAAAAAACAAAAAAACAAAAAAAAATATGATACTAAAAAACATACGAAACTAAATATTCCTATTCCGTTGAATTTCTTCCCATTGATGTTGTTGCCAAGCATGCTCGATTAGACATCATTGAAGCCTTTGTGTATGTTTTGATCTGAGTAAAATACTTTGTTGGTCCCTGAACTTTCCACAAAACATCACCATGCACCCTAACTTTCTAAAAACGTCGTGTGGCGTCCAAAAGTTGGGAATTAGAGGCCGAATGCGTCCCTTGACCACTTTTGTCGAGGTCAACGCTCATGTTTTGGTATGTTCTCAAGGGCATAATAGGCAAACTACTTTTATCACCACACTATGGTTAAATCAACCATGACAGTGATAGTTTAGGGAGCAACTAAGAACTATACTCTAGTACCTTGAGCCTCTCGTTTATGATACGCTAGTTATTTTTTGCGCGAAACCAATTAACCCACAAACCAAACACATATACAGACCATAATAACACACACCCTTATCCAGACACCCATTTCCAGAAGTCAAAGACCCAACTAAAATTCCAACAGTACAATGTCTTTTGGAGACAATGTGATCACTGATATGGCAGATTATATCACCAACATGCCAGATAACGTGACCACTAATATTATGAACCGATTGCCACTAAAAGATGCGGTAAGGACCAGTAGTTTAGCCAGAAGCTGGAGGTTTAAGTGGACTTTGCTGACCGATGTCATAGTTGATGAGGATTTGTTGTACTATTTAACAAATACCTTTGATGGGAGGCATATTACGAGGGTTTTACTTCAGCTTATTGGGCCAGTAAGAAGGTTTGTGTTTTCCATAGAGCCCAAAACGCTATTTGGACAAGACGACTTCAATTATGAAGACATTCATGAGTGGCTTTTGTTTTTGGTTCGGGTCGGAGTTGAGGAGCTCACAATTCGAAACTGGTATGCTGATCCAGTTACTTTGCCAACCCAACTTTACTATCGTCAAGAGTTGAAATTTCTAGAACTTCATTCTTGCACTTTTCCCACTATGACAAGTTTTAGGGGTTTTCTGAAGCTACTCAACTTAGAATTGTTTGATGTCAATTTTCATAGTGGTACAGTTTGGGGCTTAGTTGCTGGTTGTCCCTTGTTTGAGTCTCTAAAATTGGATCGTTGTAGTACAAACGAAATGAGACTATGGGATATTGCAAAGCTTAGGAATTTGAAGACGTTAAATTTGACATTTCGTATTTGGAACCATCATATGACAATAACAACTTCCAATATCTTTCAGTTGTCAAATGTTCCTAAACTTGAGACCCTTACCATGGATTTTCAAGACTGCAATGTAAGACCTATTCTTCTCGTTTTCAATTAAACTTACATATAATGTTAATGTAATTTCTAACATTGATGCAATGTTAGCATTGAAACTAAAGGAAATTCGTCCTTTTGTAATGTAGTTGTTGGAAGAAGGTACCTCCTGGATGAGTGTCCGTCTGGCCTTTCTTTCTTTCTATCCCTCAAGTGTCTTGAGATATACGGGGTCAATTTTGGGAGTAATGCAATGGTTGCATTGATCGCTAAAATGATTCGTGGGTCTCCAAATACGCAAAGGCTAGTAACCAGGGTAAGTGGAATGCATATGTATGAAAGACATCATATTAAATTCCAATGGTTTTGCATATGAATATTTCTCTCATTTTCAGGCATATACACACCTACTTATGTACCTGTGGAGATTGATTCATTTGATGTACCCATCAACAGAATGACCACGGGGCAGCTTCATACCGTGGTGTTTCGTTCTTTCCCTACAACGGAGAATGAAATAGCCATAATTCGGTTGATACTTGCATGTTCCCCCTTCTTGAAGAACATTTATATCATTGACTGCAATTTGACTGCTGATGAGAATGAAAACATGAGGTTGAACTGGGATTTGGCTAGGAGGCTATTGAAACTCCCTCGAGCTTCCCCCACAGTCGGGGTTGATTTCTTGTACTGATTCTAGTTAATGTATGGGTTGAATACCCTAAGACAACTATTTCCATTTAAGAATGTTGCTACTTACTTGCTCACCAAATGTAAATGGCAAGTTTGACTTTAGGAAGTCAAACGTGCAAATGGTAAAGGTTACTTGCCATTTGCAATTTTTACAATGCCTATGTTGGTCACCAAATGTAATGGCAAGTTTGACTTTAGGAAGTCAAACGGCAAATGGTAAAGGTTACTTGCCATTTGCAATTTTTACAATGCCTATGTTGGTCACCAAATGTAATGGCAATTTTGACTTTAGGAAGTCAAACGGCAAATGGCAAAGGTTACTTGGCATTTGCAATTTTTACAATGCCTATGTTGGTCACCAAATGTAATGGCAAGTTTGACTTTAGGAAGTCAAATGGCAAATGGCAAAGGTTACTTGGCATTTGCAATTTTTACAATGCCTATGTTGGTTACCAAATGTAATGGCAATTTCGAATGTTTATATTTGTGTCTTTATGTTTAATGTTCATTGTAATGAATATATTCTTTTTGAGTTTTTACATGGGTCGGTAAGGATTTTAATGACTTGCAATTAATTATTTTCACAAATTACACCGTAGGTCCCTAAGCTTGTAAAATCAAGGTAGCATGCTGTGAACACGTCAACTACATTTTGGGCGGGAACTACCTTTACACAAAAGATAGACAACCTTAAGGACCACTATGAAATAAAATTTGTTATTAAACCCCTTCACCGTCTCTTCACTGAGAAGGTAGTAACTTAAGCGCGTAACCAAATAAACCCATCAACAACCTTTCCCTCACACATTTCCCGATGGCAGAAGAATTTCCGATGTTGAACGAACTCATGGAAGTGGCTGACTCACCACGATTGCATGAGCGAATGAGCCTCTGGTTTAGTCAAGAGGCTGTTGAAGCTGGGTTTTTTAAAAACCTTATTCGCCAAGCTATTGATCATCTCAAGAGGATGATACCAACGAGAAGGGGGCTGATTCAGGAAAATGAAGCCTTGGGACCCCGTGGTGTGGCACTTGACTCTTTGGAGGCCTTGAGGAAAACCCAGGCCATTGAAATCGACCTACTTGCACGGTTGATCAAGATGTACGGTGAAGCTGATGCTAATATTAGCATGCAGGAAGGTTTTGTTAAGGAAATGGCTAAAAATGATTAGTGTAATTGGGTCTTAATTTAGGGTAATTCCAGGGGTAGTTTAATGCGGTCTTTTGGGTTTTTGTTTTAGGCTTATAATGTAATGTTCTTGTAGGCTAATTGCCAGTATTATGCAATATATAAATCTATGGTTTTTTTTTTGTTTAATCTTGTTATTGTATCCTATTGTGTTAACTGTTCTTATGAGCAAAACCAAACACCCCTTTATGTCAGCAAATACATAGACAGTGGGAGGGAACAAGCGAAAATAACAAACCAAACACCCCTTTTATATATTGTTTGTAACGGCAAAAACCAAACACCCCATAATATGATGAAAACCAAAAGGGAATATAATAAACAAAACACCCCGTAATGACTTCCATGAGTCAAACCTATTTATCTAATGTCACAAATTGTAACCTCTATCTGTTTGACTTCCCTAAAGTCAAATAACCAACGCAAATGTCTAAAAAGGGAAACGGTTTGCCATCGTCGCCAAAATTTCATTCTTGGTTGATTAACTAGAGTGTAGTTCTTAGTTGCTCCCTAAACTATCACTGTCATGGTTGATTTAACCATAGTGTGGTGATAAAAGTAGTTTGCCTATTATGCCCTTGAGAACATACCAAAACATGAGCGTTGACCTCGACAAAAGTGGTCAAGGGACGCATTCGGCCTCTAATTCCCAACTTTTGGACGCCACACGACGTTTTTAGAAAGTTAGGGTGCATGGTGATGTTTTGTGGAAAGTTCAGGGACCAACGAAGTATTTTACTCTTTTGATCTTGTAGTTCTTTTCGTTTTCTTCTTTGCGTTGTGCAACGATCAACCCATGTCTTTTGTAAATTTGGCGTCGGAGGAATATACATTTCGGCAGCTTCGGATATCGCAAATTTTTGATCTTTCAAAATCATGTTGTGCATTATAATGCACGAGTACATGATTCTCCGTAACTTGGCCACAGTAAACGCACGCGCCGGTTGGGCAATAATATGCCAACGACCTTGGAGGACACCAATAGCTCTTTCGATATCTTTTCGAGCACTTTCTTGTTTCGCTTTCCATGCTTGGTTTTTTGGGTTGTGTGCAACAGTAAAGGATTTGACAAACGATGCCCACTGTGGGTAAATTCCATCTGCTAGATAATACCCATGTTTAAATTTTTTCCCGTATACTTCAAACGGAACTTGAGGGCCAATATCATCAAGCAGGTCGTCGAATAACGGTGAATTATATAAAACGGTTAGATCGTTATTCGCACCTGCAACACCAAAAAATGCATGCCAAATCCACAGATCATACGAAGCAACAGCTTCAAGCATAATAGTTGGATACTTTTTATCACCTCCGTGAAATTGCCCCTGCCATTCTTTCAGACAATTTTTCCATTTCCAGTGCATACAATCGATACGTCCCAACATCCCCGGTATCCTATGAACCATGTTATGTGCGGTGTATAATCTGTGAATGTCTTCTTCGTTTGGTTTTCTTAAAAACTCTTTCCCAAACAACTGAATTATGCACATAGTAAAAAAAATCTAGACACTCCCGTGCACAATGTTCACCTATTTGTAAATACTCATCTAATGCATCAGGTGCTATCCCGTAAGCCAATTGGCGTAGGGCACATGTGCATTTCATAAGCACACTAAAACTCATTACACCCGCAGCATTGGGTCGTTGTCTAAAAAAAATCAAAATGTGCAGAAAGAGGATGATTATTTCAATATATGTTTCAATACCTTGGACTATTTCTAGAAATAGTTTACGGCGCATACGGTAACGTCGAAGAAAATTATCTTCCATATATTTCGGATGGTCACCAAAATAGTCAGCCCTTAGACGTTCTTCAGTAACTTCATGTTCACGGTGGACGTATCTTCGGCGTTGTGAAGGACCAGCTTCTTGGTTTTGCAACATTTGCTCGTTTCAAATTCTTGGAGAATCATCTCTAGCTCGGTTATCTCTTCAAAGTCACTAATACTTGAATACGATGAATCAACACTTGAAAGCTCGTCGTCACTCATGTTTCTTGCTTTCGATACGTCTAATATTTTGAATTATAAGTTGTGTAATTTTGATGGAAATAAGAAAAATGAAGTGTAGTATTTATAGTGAGTTGAAAAAAAAAAAAAAAAAAAAAAAAAAAAGTGTAACGTTTAAAAAAACGGTAATAAATCCGTTGCAAATTCCATCTCCCAACGTCAACATGTACCTTTTGTCAGTTGCAAAGCTCGCCGTGGAAGTGAAGAGGGATCAAACGGCGAGACACGGCGAGGGGGGCTGGTGTGGCGGCGAACCACGGCGAACTCGGCGAGCATGCCACATAGGCACGGCGAAGGCACCCTCGTCTCTACATCCAGTGCTCTAAGAGCACTAGGTGTAGTGAAGAGCTCAAGCTCTTCGTTTGGGCCCCACTGGTGCTACATCACCCCAGCACCTCTGCACAACTAACCCCCTCCTCACCAACAACTAACCCCAACTTCTTCCCCACCACTTACACCTTTATTTTTTTATTCATTTCATTAATAAACTAAATTCATTTCATTCAAATAATACAAATAACATTTTTTTTTGAAAAATTACAAAATAACTTAATATCTAAACCAAAAAAAATGTTATTAGGTTATCACTATATTATCAATATTCTTTGTGTTGCATCTTTGACTTAAGCCCACTTCCATAGACTCGGATAAACAATGAGCCCGTTAAAAATGATAAGGTTAAATTCTCCCAACTGTTATTTCCTCTCATTTGACTAACAAACACAAAAGTAGCTTAAACTTTGTCACTTACCAACCTCACCATCTTCTCTCACCAGTCACCAACCAACTTCAAGAGATCTAAAACTCATCTCCTAAATTCAAACCAATTCAAGAACACATCAAAAAAAGTGGGATTAGCTCAAACAAAAAAAAAACAGAAAAAAAAAGAAACGGCTATATTTTGAAAAATATAAAAACCGTTTATATTCATTTGATTTTGCTGCCCAACATACACTTTTGTCACTTTTTGTCAGAAATTAACCTCGCCGTGAAAGTGAAGAGCAGCAAAACGACGAAGCTTGGCGAGGGGGGGCGGTGCAGCGGCGAACCACGGCGAGGGTGCCACATTGGCTCGGCGAGGGTGATCTCGTTACTACACCCAGTGCTCTAATACTAAACATACCAAAACATGTCTTGCGTTTATAGAAACAATTTTCGGATGTGTATTTTCACTCAAAATTCTAAAAGCGAAAATAGAATATGAAAGTGAGGCTATATTTGGAATTAGAGCATTACTGTACAAGTATTTTAAGCATTAGGTTCATGATTAAGTCCCTTTATTAGGTCCATCAAACATTTTCCTTGGAATTAAGATAAACATGTAAAGTGTGACAACTGTATTCACTCGTGCTTCCTCCTAACCGTGTGTGACTAACTTGGGGGCTACGCATATTTTTTATCATTTAAAATTTTCAGTTTTTTTAAGTTATGAGAATAGTTTGAATCACAATAAAATTTACCCGGCATAAACGTAACTTTATTTTTCCAATAGACAAACTACTAAAATTCAAGCACAAAAGAACAAAATTAAATGAATATATAATAAAAGTTGCTGCATATAATCGTTCATGAAATAAAGATCAATGAATTCATATTTATTAAAGTTGTTTATGGTTTGAAATTTTGTATTTTTTCAAATACAAAACATTGAACCGTGTTGATAGTATGCTTGTGTGAATTAAAGACTTGATCAACTTAAAAAGTTAAAAGTAAAAAACAAGCTGACCAAATAACAAAAAATAGCTTTTATAGTGGTAAGAGCGGTGATCTCACCACCCATGCTATGTTGATGAGCATAAATTTAACGTTTGTGTTTGTTTACGGTCGCATTTTACTTTATGCTTTTCGTGTATATCATTTCACTTTTACGCCTTTTGGGAAAACAAAAGATTTGCAGTCAGTACTCTCTTATATGATTAAAAACTCATTAGGTTAAATATGAAGCATATAATACGTAAGTAGTAACGAGAATTTTATTCCTTGTGATGTTTTGATTTTCTTTAAATAAAAATATCACTTAACCATCCATTTGATTCTTTGAACTCAAGAGCACCTACGTATGCCTCTTAACTAATATTTCTATTGTGTATATTTCAAAACACATTTTTGGCTCATTTTTGGGTACTCATTCATGGTATTGCATCTGATTCTCCCAAACGTCACTCACATCATTTGACTTCGAGTCGATTGGTAATTTGGATGATGAGGTGGTTTTAAGTTTGGCGTCAACAAATTTAAAAACACAAAAACAAAATTTATGCATTGAATCAGACCTCATACCTCATACAATGTTATAATCTACTTATTGGTTTGTTTCTTTGCTTATTCACTTGCTTCAAAGACGAGCAAGCGGGACTAAAAGGCATAGGTCCTTTGTCGATAGTGTCTTTTTATAAGTTAAAGTCTTCTTCATTAATAACAAAAGTCATTATTCTTTAGTCGATAAAAAAGGTAAGCATGTCCATAAGATTGCATATGCATTTTCTATAGTTTGCATTAAACATAGAATGTGTAATATATCAACTATATTCGTTAGTAGTAAATTCGTTCGTTCTTACATAAAATAACTCATGTTTGACCCATAAATTCAAAAGGCATATCGTATATGGTAACGGGGTGGCAGAAGAACATTAACCTTCCTCCAATAAATCCTAAAGTGTTATAGCAAAACCAACTCACTATTTAGGGACAATGCACTTATGCTTAAAAAATTTGTGTAGGCTAATGAATTAAATGGCGAATACAAGAATTAGGTCGTTTGAGATCCAACTTAGTTGAGGTGACAAATGAGATATTTAGGTGTGTTGAATTAGCTAATTAATAACATCTTTTCAAGAGTTTCAAAAAAAATACTTTTATTGTCATAAGTCACCGGATGAGAACGAACTTGAACGACCATTGTGGCATGAGGTTCATGCGAATCAGTGTCAAATAGATCGCGCTCCATATAAGAATGTGCTTCGAATGCTGCCAGATATACATATGGTATCGGCCTATCAGGTGGATCTGCAAACACAAAGTCTTGTTAGTACCAACAATTCTTAATCCAAAGATATTTATATTTTTCTAAGCACAAAAAAATACTTATTAAATATGGGTGTACGTCTTAAGAAACATATTGCTCTATAAACTTCATTACGGAGTCGCACAGTACACTTATTTGACCAGCATTTGTAAAATATTCGAAATAGCTAGGTTCATGACACACACATATGACGGTCTCAAACTGTCACACCGCATTGGTGCCTTCATCATTTTCGACCGCATTTCTTTTATTGTCTTAGAGCTAGGGGTGTGGTAACACCATGCTTGCATCATTCCTATCTGGAAGGGAATGGCTTGAGCCATTTTAGTTTTACCATACCACTCTCCCTCGTGCCATTTGCCAAGCCATTTATATTTTTTTAATTAGGTTTTGGTATTGAGTTTCTATATTAATTCAGTATGATGGGTCCTACAATAGGTGAAATGGCTTGAGTTATTAGTGAACAAGTATTTTGGTGTGAATGTGAAAAATGAAATGTTGAGGTGGCGGAACGACTCAAGCCACCATACTTGATGCTCTTATATTGAGCTAGTTTATATAAGTCGTTTTTTTTCTCATGATCACATAATTTTACTACTAAGTTTTTATCAGTGTCTCATCGGTTCCATTTTTTGGATATATGGTCACTCTTTTCGAGCTATTGATTTAAGAAGGTGTTTGGGATTATTTTTATTTATTTATTTATTTTTTTTTCTCCTTCTTCTGCTTGGAAAGGCTTTTATGTTGACTTAAAAAAAGGGCTTTTAGATATATGAGTTTTGATTTGGAGAGAAATATTTGGTGAACAACTTAGAATATTGCTAGAAAAATAATGGTTAAATTTTTTGGAGGAAGACAAGAGAATACGGAAATAAATTATATTAAATTTTCCCTCATATTCCTTCTTCCAAAAATGAGATGATTCGAAGGAAAAATGGATTTTAAGCACAATGTGGTTAAGCCATCTTCTTTTCTTTCTGACTTGTAAACACAAAACTAAAAACCAAGTTTTGTTCCTCTCCTCTTTCTTTTCTCTCACTTTTACACCCTCCATTTTTCTTCTGTTCGTTATACACTCGAAAACAGAGCGATTACGTAGTAGAATTTTTGGCAATTTACAAAAACCTAGTGAGTAGCAATATCACCATGATAGTGTTAACGACGACATTGACAAGTCGGACTACTAAAAAGTTGTTCACCAAATATTTCTCTAAATTTGACCGTATGTCAAAGTTGGAGTTTCCTATTTTAAGTATAATGTTTTTACTAAAAGTAATTTGTTATTTCTGATACTTTATATCTATACAACAAAATTAGAAAATAGGTTATTTAAGAACTTCAACAACCATGCCAAAATACGAAAAGTTATAATCAAACTATAGATAAATCGAAAGAAAAGACCGGAATGAAGCTAGCCAGGGACGGGATTAGAACTAAAGTGACTGGGTGCACAATTTCTTTTCGTGCGTTATAAAGAAAAAAAAATGAACAATAAAACGCGATTTTCAATTAAAATATTGAGTTTAATAAAAACTAAGTTTACTTTTCACACTCCCTCCATCCGCAAATAAGTGTCTAGTCATGACCTTTTGAATTATAAACACTTTTTTCATATTGTTACTCGTATATGTATTGGATTAAATATCTCTTTTCATAGTTAACTCTACATGATTTTTTAACATATTGAGTTTTATTTGCATTTATAAACACTTTTTATCCTTATTCGGCATACCTATATGAGACAAATATAAGAAACATGATTGTGAACAATACCAACAACTTCAACACAAAATAAAGTTTAAAATGTGTTTATTGTGGAACTAATTTTTGTTTACATGATGAATATCTACAATTTATAACAATATGGTGCAAAAAATAAAGAATATCATATTTAGTGATTAGGAGATGTATATTTTAATACTCTATAAATTTGTTGTATTAACATTGTCTTATACCCACTTACGACTATAAGTTACTGTGAACCAATCTGACCTCATACCTACATGATATTACAAACTATTGCCTTTGTATTGCTGCAACACCAGATAGGTATTCTACACTATATGATGAGTTATTGAAACATGTAATTATCACCATCCATAAAGTTATTGTATCGCAAAACATAAGACTGAAAAACATTTATTGTCGATATAATTTATATGTATGAAATATGAGATCTAGTGAGTGAGCTTTTTATATGAAACTCGGGGTCGGGGTCGTTTATTAAATGAGCTAAAAAGTAAGATCAAGTTTGTTAAAGCTACGAGCGTCCAAACATCCAGTTCAAAATAGCTCACGAGCGGCTCGGCTTATTTAAATTTGCTTATTTACATTTTGGGTGCAAATAAGTAAAAAGATATTAATGTGGGGAAATTATATCGTATACGGAAAGCGCAATGCCACGAGGTACGGGTGCCTAGATATGGAGTAACATAATTGGCCCCACAAAGAGAAAGTGATGTTACGAGCCGTAGATTAGATTTCGATGAAAAATGGACGAAAATGAATAGGCCTACCTATATATATTCGGAAATATTCACTCACACACTCTCACTATATCACTATTCACTACACACACTATCTTCATCATAACATTCCTTGATTATACGAACACCTTAATTCGTTAACAAAATCATCAAACAATAGTTCGACCAACTTACCCCATGAATACAATTGTGAGGTACGTAATTAATTTAACTGCCTGCATGATTATTGTTATTTACTTGCTTTTATTTTTTTAACGCTTTTGTTTGATCAATTTTTCAGAAGAATCCTCGCTTCGCAGGTAAACAGGCTTCGCTGGGAGGTGGCGGTTAGGCCGGTGGTGCTCAGGGGTAACTTACACGACTTTGGTTACATGATGTGGATTATGGTGAAGTCACTTTACAAATATTACGTGCTAAATTAAGACTAATATAATTCACATCATTAAACACAAAACAAAACAGAAAATAAAAAATAAAATATATATATATAATTGTTTAACTTTTGTTCCAGTTCCTTCACTTTAAGTTTTGTGTTGTCTGTGGCCGGATGAAGTAGTTTAAAATTGTATGGCCGAATCAGTCATCATGAAGAAATTGTTTAACTTTTGTTCCAGTTCCTTCGCTTTAAGGTTAGTCGATCCATTAGGGCTTTCTTTTTCCCGTTATGGAAACGGACGAAAATATATGAAAACGGATGAAAACGTATGAAAACGGGCGAAAACGTATGAAATCGGGCAAAATCATATGAAAACGGATGAAAACGTATGAAAATAGACAAAAATGGACAAAAATGAAATAAAATAACAGACGAAAACGTATAAAAACAGTTGAAAACGTATGAAAACTGACAAAAACGTAAGAAAATGGACGAAAACGTATGAAAACTGGAAAAAACGTAAGAAAACGGATGAAAACGTATGAAAATATAGGAAACCGTCTGAAAACGGCCGATAACGTATAAAAACGGCAAAAACATATAAAAACAGACGAAAACGTACGAATATGTAGGAAAACGTCTGAAAATGGCCGAAAACGTATGAAAACATACGAAAATATATGTAAACGTATAAAACCATTTGAAAAAGGCCAAAACGTATGAAAACGAAAGCAAACGTATAAAACGGACAAAAACGTATGAAAACAGACGAAAACGTATGAAAACGGACCAGAACGTATGAAAACGGACCAAAACTTATGAAAACGGACCAAAAGACATGAAAACGGACGAAGACGTATGAAAACGTATAAAAACAAAAAAAAATTAGCATATGTGAATAAAAAAGGAAGAAAGGAAAAAAAAAGTGAATAAATAAGAAAGACAAGAAAGATAAGGAAGACAAAAAAGATAAGGAAATAAGTTGAACAATTTAAATCTCAGATTAATTTTCACCATTAGATTAAACTAAATTGATGGTAGAGATTAGTTACTCAGTATGCAACAAAAACTTAATCCCTAAATGAATTTTTCTCTACTTTGATAATTAATTTTCTGAAATAGCATGGTCTTCTAAATAAAAACTCCGTAAAAAGGTATGCAAATAAAAAATTATAAAATAAAAATAAGAATCTTAAACACGTTGCACTAATGATCAGGGGCGGACCCATGACTCAAGTAATCATGTGCACAATTTTTCTCCCAGAGAATAAAGTAAAGAAAAATGAACTAAAGTGTATGATTTCATTAAAACTAGTAAACAAATTAAGAAGTCATATATTTCTTTTGATATATTAGGGGGTGTTTCTTTTTTCCCTTAGCTAAGGGAATGGGTCCACATGGGTCCACAAGTGTATTTAATAATATTTCTTTTTTGTGTGGAACCCACTTATTTTCACTAATACATCTATATCTACAAGGCATCAAAAGTCTTCCTCTCCCCATTAAGACACACTAAGAGCAATGGGTCCCATATGGACCCCACCCATCTCTTAGCTAACAAAAAAAATAAACACCCGTCATCTAACTAAACATGACATGCATTTGTGTGACACAAAATTTCGGAAACATGTTCATTTCGGAAAAATCAGTATTTTTAACAAAAAATTATACTAAGCTACAAACATTCATCGGGTTTTTGTGAACTCTCGAGAACCCCCTAGATCCACCCCCTGCTAGTGATGTTGCTCAAAGTATATGCACATACATAAAATCTGACTCAAGTATGTCCGACCTTGAACTCACTCTCGTCATTAATAACAAAAAATGATAACTAAGTTGATTTTGAATGATTTTTAGTGACATAATAAGATACCCGTCATAATGAAAATAGTACCAATGTCCAAAAAATAAGGTAGTGGCACGACAATGAATGTGTGCTCGGCCACAACAACTGTAATTCTGCAAAGCATAAAGAAAATGACGAAAGCATTTTTACACAGTTGTACGTTGTGCACCTCTCTTTTGCATGGTCTCTCCATTATCCAAAATGGATTGTGATTGGCTTGTTGAATTTCTTGTCTTATATGGAATATTCAAAATAAATTGGATAATGGAGGTTATGTTTATTCAAGGTATATTACATGATACAGTAATTATAAATAGCTACACATAAAAAGTATTTGTTGTAATTACTACTAGTGTTATAGTGATTTAACCTTTCGCGACCCATTTAAATTGAAATAATACCAAGTCCAAAAAGGATTCACTATAACATGTGGCCCGACAAAATATCAAAAGAAATGAAAAACAATGACGTCTTGCGTTGTATTCGTACCACCACTACTTCATGCTCCATATACAAATACACACTTGCACAACTACTAACACAAACCATATAACATGCATAATTGCTTTTTACAGTTGTAACAATACTACCACAAATTCAAATACAAATACAATATAAATAGTACTTGTATAATTCAGCTTTTAAAAGTTTTAATGTTCATACTCCATATAAGAAATGAGAAATATAGTTATGTATATTGTCACTAATATGATTTTAATGGCATACTATCTTGGGTGTACGTTTACAATGCGTAAAGTTCTGAAAAGATTTAAAATAAATCACAAAAAGTGAGCTTATGAAACGTTAGCCCAAAACAAAATAAGCCATAAACCGGCAATATAAGCCGAAACATACACCCCCTTAATTTGTTTCGACTAACGAGATATCATATGTTCCTAAGTCGCTTAAACAACCAAGATTGTTTCAACTATTCTCAGATTTATAAATTTTGCTCAATATATGAGATCATTATGCTCACACCCTATAATATATAAACTTCTAGAACAAAACTAGGTATGTGTGGCAAAGATAGTGGTAGCAAGAAGTAACTGAAAACGATAGCGGCTTGTTTTGATAAAGCATTTGATAATACAGCTATATATTCATAATCAGTAAGTGGATCCGCTAGTTGATCGTAAATGCTAGTTGCTTGTTTTCGAACAAACATTTTGTACAATACGTTAACCGCTATTTTTTTGTTACTTCAAAACGCTCTTACACGCGTGTTATTAAACGTACCAAGACATGTCTTAGGTGTTTATAAAAACAATTTGTTTGGAGGTTTAAAAGTTACAATATGATATGAAAGTGAGGGTATATTTGGAACTAAGATAAATCTGTGAAATGCGACAACTGTATTATTAACTCGTGCTTGCTAACCGTGTGTGACTAACTTGGGGGCTACGCATATCTTTTACAATTTAAAATTTTCAGTTTTTTAAGGTATGAGATGAGTTTGAATTCACAATAAAATTTACCCGACATTTTGTTTTTCTCACTCAAATAAGTAAAGATTACATATGTTAGAAAAAGTCATTCACATATTATTAAAATGGGGATTCTATCTAAGCTCGCTTTCATCATTAAGATAGTAAGTTAAGATCGGGATTGAAAATAACATTATTTTTCTCAATAAACAAACTATTACAGTAATATTCAAGCACAAAATTATACGAATGCTAAAAAAAAAGAAGTTATTATGTATAATCGTTGATGAAATCAAGTTGTCCATGTTTTAAAATCTTATTGTGTTTTTCAAATACAAAACACTGAACCGTTGATAGTGTGTTTGTATGTAAACTTTAAAACTTGATCAACTTAAAAGTAAAAAACAAGTTGAGGTGGTACTCATTCATGGAATTGCATCCGATTCTAAGGTAAACACAATAACAAAATTTATGCGTTGAATCAGACCTCATACCTCATATAATGTTCTAATCTACTTATTGTTTTCGTTTCTTTGCTTATTCACTTGCTTCAAAGACGAGCAAGCAGAACTAAAACGCATAGGTCCTTTGTCGATAGTCTCTTTTTATAAGTAAATTAACGTCTACCTCAGTAATAACAAAAGCCATTATAATTTACGGTCTATAAAAAGTAGCCAAATGTATAAGATTGCATATGTATTTTCTATAGTTGCATTAAACATAGAATGTGAATGTGTCAACTATATTCGTTAGTTCTTACTTAAAATGACTCATGTTTGACCCATCTCAAAAGGCGTACCGTATATGGTAACGGGGTGGCACAAGAACATCAACCTTCCTCAAATAAAACCAACTCACTATTTAGGGACAATGCACTTATGATTAAAAAATCGTGTAAGCTAATGAAGCCTATTAAATGGCGCATACAAGAATTAAATCGTTTGAGATCCAACTTAGTTGAGGTGACAAATGATTTGTATCATATGTGTAACCTGAAGTTTAAATAGTTGCTTAAAATATCTCATTCTTTCATTAGAGTGTTACGCCAGTTATATACTTATTACTTATATGATCTAATGAAACACGGGGATTGAGTGGTTTGGGCAACAACTTTATCTTAAACAAGAGAGAAGAACATAATTGAAAAAGATGGATAGCTCTTTGATCTGAAACTTGCACTAAAAAAACGTCATATATCTATGCCTAAGAGAATGTTCGGTTCCAATCAGTTATACCCGAAATACCCGATCCGCAACCGAGAACCGAACCGGAACCGGAACAGAATCATGCTTCTTGGTCCGGTTATCGGTTCCTGTGCCATCTATTTTTCAGTTCTCGATTCATTCGATTCCAGAACTGAGCTCACCCCCTATCTAAGAGAATACATAAAAATGTTAAGAAACATACAATACATAAGAGGTTTAGGTGTCACGGCGACGTTGATGTCCAAGTGTTATAACAACGCCGGCATTGTTACACTTTTGACTTCAACGATGTTTTCAACCTTGTAGCTCATCGTAGCGTGTTATGTGTTTTGTGTTTGTGTGTTTTTTGTATGTGTAAGTGTTACGATTACATATTAATATAAACAATTTGCAACCAAAAAAAAAAGGTTCATAACACCCCTTTTTGATTTTTTTTTTAACTGAAATTCATAGTTTGAATTTGTAAAGTTTGCAATACAAAGCATGACATGACATTCAATGGCACACAAAACTCCAACCTAAACTGTACAAAACGAACAAGGACAGTTAATATATTACATATACTCCGTAGTAAATAATAGGCAACAAAACATTACAGTGCTAGATTATTTGAGTCTATAGGTGCTTCGACATATCAATTATTGATTAGAGATGACAGTGCAACATCAATGGTCAAATAATAAACATCTCAAACATAACATAAGAAGGACATTTTATTTATAACCATAACTGACCATCAAAACTCAGGCACAAACAAAAGCACTAAGGCTTTGCTTGGCAATGTCTACTAATCATTTTCATACTACATGGGGGATGATAAACCAACAAAAACCCCATATATTTAAAGTTTAAACCATAACTTGTAAAAAAAAAATATGAAGAACACAAGTTTTTCACAGTTTTCTTTTCTTTTCTTTTCATTCATTTCCACCCAAAATTAAACTTAAAAATGCAGCGTAAATGGAGAATAAGAACTACCGGCTAAAAACACGACCATTAGGAGCAAAACAAGAAAACAACATCACAAACGCGGCAAGTAACTCCTCAACCTAGCCTCGACTCATTCCTTGTGACGTGGCTTCATTTGGAGAGTTAATAGTTTAAGATGTACCATCGAGAAGATAGCATCAATTAATAAAGTTGATTCACCGAGTGGCTTCTTTTTTACAAGAAACAACTCTTACAATCTTGCAGCATATAGTATTCTATAGCGCCAATTACCAAACGACCGACTACACACCCCACCCCACTTACATACGAGACAGGAATAAGAAAGTTGATTACGTACATCAGACCATCAAGGTGCTACATCTTGCATATTAACTGAATTATTAAAATACCCAAGCTTTCTGTGGAATCTTGTTATGTTACTTCATCTCTTTAGTTAAGTTATTGTATACACTCTTTGCACCAACTGTGATTTGTTTGATAAATACTAAAAGTGAATGGTTTGATCTTTAAAGAACAACAGGATAGTAATATAGTATGCATAATTTTTGAATCATTACGTAGAGCATTTTTTGTACGGGAAAAACATGAATCATTAAACCATATGCTACATGTGTGCCACAGAAGCAATAAACTACCACATAAGCAAGTGAAACTCGTGTTGGTCGCCTAATCTAAAAAAATCATGGTTTCATTCACTTAAGGGCCTTGTACTTTGTCACTTGAGGCTAGTACATCGAAAAAACGACCTGTATCATTATTGAGAAATCAAACGTTTAACATCCACAATAAACAAACGGGTCAAAATGGGTGGGTCGTGTTACGCGTCAAAGTGGTCACATAATACAGAATATATTTACAGGTCAATATGGTTCAGTATCATTACGACTTGAAACAGGTCGAATCAGGCTAGCCAAATAAGAGTTTGTCAGATTTTTTAACTTGCTAAACAATTACTTAACAAAGTATCAATTCAATCAAATTTAGCACATGTATAACATACACCTCATAAGAAACCAGTAATCAATCCGCAACATACATATATTTACTAACAATGTTGATAACAAAGAGTAAAACACAAATGGAACTCAGATGTAAAGAAACACTGTAAAACAAGAGAAAACCTCGACGTATATAGATTTTCACTAGCTATCAGCCTATCACCATTCTTTTCGATCAAAATTAAACACATGAAGAAGAGTGTAAACATCATGAAACACAGAGTAAGGCACTAGATGGTACAAAATTGTGTATGCCCAAACCAGTTCATTGATAAACTCTATGCGTAATCCACACAAATTGAATGGAAAACAAAAACAATTTGTCATTTGCAAGATGAAAAAAGGCGGTGACCATAAAAACATACAAGTCGCCCCACAAAATCAGTAAAGTACTATAACAAGAACATCATTCATTTTATCCAGAAATGAAATAACCATGTTTCAAAATCACATCTGCATATTCTGTAATCAACATTTCACATAACTATTACCTAATCAAAATCACTCTGCCTATCGCATAGTATTTCACATAACATGTTCATAAGGAGAAACTCCATAAGACAATGTACAAATTCATATTTGTATATCAAACTCATATTTCATTAATAACAAACATAGGATTCAGAGGTTACAATGATTTTTTTTCCATGACGCTAAAAGTAACAATCCAAACAACTATATTCTCGTCCCATCTATAGCGTAAAAACGTGCAGGCATCAAAGCTTTAAGTAAAAAGGAAAACCGATGCCTATAAAAGAAATAGCAAATCAGATACTAGAACCCTCACAAAGATAAGCTAACAATAATGAAGAGTAGCGCAATAAAATGAAGCCAAAAAAAAAAAAAAAAAAAAAACGTAGATATCCATTAAAAGTAGTTGTCGGGATTAGAATCGGTTACACTTAGAGCTTTTCCTAGCTATATAATCGAACTCACGCTTTCTCTAAACAACAACTGTATTAAGAATAGGCATTCAGCTTATACTAAAACGAAACGATGCCTATAAAAAGAATGAAACTCGTGGAAGCAGCATCAGCAAACTCAAAAACTCACCCCTTGATTATCATCCTCACCTCCACAACCCCAAAAAGAAAATCAAATCATTCAACCAACCAACGTACCAACCCCCAATTAAAAATCATATCTAAACCCCAAAACTGTTCTTCTCCAAAACCATAATTTCCTTTAACCAAAAATCATATCAGCTTCTTTAAACAAACAACCTCCAAACCCGAGAAATATATCAACAAACACCAAAAACCAAACCAAATAGACTCAAAACTTGATCAAACCCGACAAACTACTAGTAAAAGCTTATTAAAAAAACGTAACTAGTGTTATTATACTACTAGTAATAAGATGTGTGTAACGTATGGGAGACTTATTTAGTAATAAGGTGACGTCACCATATCAGTTAACACACATATAAGGGTCTTACTTAGTTGGCCGGATTTGCACCGCCAACCGCAGCTGGAGGTGGCGGTGGCTGTGGGATGGGTAGAAAGGTACGGAAGGGTTTGTCGATAGGTACATTTCACCCAGGGTTCAAAGGCTTTCTTTTTGGGTTTAGGTTTTTTTGTTTTGTGTGTGTTTTTGAAGGTGTGAATTGTGCGTGAAGGAGATGTGAATTCGCTTTATATAGGGGATTTGGGAGGGGAAGGTGAGGGTAATTTGGGAATGAAATGGTGTAAATATATTATCACTTGCTTTTCTATTTTTCTTACCTTGTTTACCCCCTTTTCTTTTTTTTACGGTGAAATGACATGTATTTGGTGCGGTGAGTGTTATATTGGGGTGGGAGGTTTTAACAGCCTGTTTTTTTTTTTTTTAACCGACAACCCACAAGAAAAGTCGAACCGCTTAATCATCTAAACCCGCAAAAAATCATTAATCAAAGAAACTGAAACCAAGAAAACCAGCTTATCACTATTCGATTTCGCTTTTTATTCTTAGTTATCCGCGGTTACTCGAATCAAACTGTGCATAATATACACTTAAGTTTTAACTAAGTATTTATAAAATTGTACAAGTTTCTATTATATTATTACACTACTTTTATAGTATAACTCATTTTACTTACCCAATATGAACCTTCACTAACGTCTATATATTACATTTGATTGTATACCTATAAACGTTGAATAAAGAGTCTAAGTTAATATATGTTATATATGATTATTTGAATGTTTTTATGGTGACGGAACAACTTTACTATGGCTTTAATATTTTCAATGTTATTTAGTTTTAATACAATAACATTTTATGTTCCATAATATATTACTCCATTGTTAAAATGCTGTATTAAAATGCTTAACCGTGACCCGAACCGTGAACAACCGGTCATTTCAAGTACCCGCATGTCCGATCACCGACCTAGTATTGTTTGGTTACGGTTAATAAACCAAACTACCCGTCTCGCGATGGATAGGTAAAATTTCCATCCGAGCTGCCTCATGAACACCCCCTAATAGTTATGAGTAGTTCTTTCGTTTTTTGTTATTGTTTGGTATAATAGTTTTAGTTGTATTTATAAATTGTAAAATGATTTTAATAACACTTTAAAACAATCAAAAATCATTACTCTCTCATTTTTAAATAAATAGTTCATGTTTCTTTTTTGTATGCCCCATTTTAACTATTCAGTACTAAATATAGGATAGGCGACTTTGAAGTTTACCATCTTACTAGCAACTTATACAAAGGAATGCAACATTGGGTTTTGAAGCCACAATGTTCATGGGATGTTATGTTTTTTACATCTACTCGAAAACCAGTGAAAAGAGTTAATAACAATGGACTCGGAGATAAGACTCTTTTTCATTGTTGAATCTTTGTACACCACTCCGTTTCGAAACCTCCAAGTACACCACACTGTTGCATACACAATCACCTCTAGAATTCTTCTTCCATGAACATCGATCGTTTCCAACCAGCTAAGCATCGTGGAGATGTTATCACTAGCTGGCATATTCAATTCACACCATCTCGATACCCTTCTCCAAAGTTGAACCGCAACTATCAACTAGTAGATGTAAGTTGTGTTGTTGTGCTGCTTTATGTTTTAAATAAGCGTTTGATAAGTTAGTTGTAGTTATAATATAAAATGTAAAATGAAATAGAAAGATATATAAATGCTTATGACATATACATACCAGTTTAATCATATTAGACATGTATATACATCGGGTCCAACTGCAAGCAAATGAAAACTATTAATTTGAGGTTCACAAATATGTGTATAACTTTTAACGTTATTTCTATACATTTATAAGATTTGAATTATATATTTATATGATCATCCTATGTTAGTTAAAAGTGAGGTAAAAATAAAGAGGAAAAATCTCCATTTTTCTGACGGGATAAATTGGTCTATCTCATGGCACTTGATTGCCAGTTAACTGCTTGGCTATACCGCTATACAAATGATGAGGGGGGAATAATAGTGAATTAGTGATTAACATACAAAAAGCTTTGTGAAAATTTTGAACGTGGAGCGTTCTATTTTTGGAGCTTTTATTATAAATAGCAGCTCTCAGCTATTACATTCAAACAAAGTTTTTTTTTTTTTTTTTTTTTTTTTTTTTTTTTTTTTTGATTCGAGCTTTATTTTGCAGGAAAGAAATAATAACAACAACAACAACAATAATAATAATATAATTAAATTAATTTAAAAAAAAAAAAAAAAAAAAAAAAAAAAAAAAAAGCTCTAAAGAGCTTCAACATCATGCTTTCTAAACGCTTACTAAACAGGGACCAATACGTCCAAACAAAGCTAATTGAAGTTTTATGTTTAAATAAAAAGCTTATATATAGCTCTTAAAAAAATCTTTAAAAAGCTGCTTACTAAACAAACCCGTAGTCATATGTTAACTAAATGAAGGGTAATTATAAGTAATTTCAATTTAAACATCTCTAAAAAATTTAGAATAGTTCATTTGTTAGCTTTCGTTTACGAGGTACGTGTTTAAAAGTAAAGCTTGAAGTGTGTGTTACCAAACAAAACTATTTTAAATTTAAAGGAGCTTAATTTTAAAACAAAAAGCTTACAACTTTTAAGGCTTTAGAAAAAATCCTATCAAAAGACGGCCATAGCATTATTATTATTATTATTATTATTATTATTTGACTTCTTGTAACATAAAATTCGAGATGGACGGGGTAATCTTTTTCACCTAACGAAGTTCGTACCCTATTCTACAACAATTTCATTTAGTTAGTTTTGTGAACACCTTGTGCATATCCGGCTAAAACTTGGAATAAAAAAAATCATTTAACTACGAACACGTGAGGATGAAATGTTGGTGACTATGACTTGCTTTTGAATTGTATTGACCTTGTCTTGTTGTGTTTAATATTTTTCTTATGTAACATCGTACTCGTTTTAATCTATTGAATAAAAAATTGGCTAGAAGACAAAAGATTGTTTTGGTGCTCATTGGTCATGAACTGCATATCCCAAAATCTGCTACACATAAACGGACATGTCACTAATATTTGGATCATTTTTGGACTTGCAACGTGACCATAACTTAAAATGTGACCCTTCAACTCTTGAACCAGGCCACCAACAATTAGACAGGCAAAAAAATAACAATACACTTCCCTCCATAAACATAAACCAAACCTCATAACTCCACATAACCGCCTCCCAAACACTCTAATTCCACCAAAACATCAACCCTGCACAAAACATTACCATTAAGACTAAAATTAAACCCACAAACACTTTGAAATTCATACCACAAAAACCAAACCAGCAAACAGAAAACGAACCCAGCCCAATATCATTCCTTATAACATTAGTTTTGACCCAAACACTCTTCAAACAGTCATTACGAACTATGGCTGTAAACGAACTGAACATTCAGTGAACATTTCAGGAACCGTTTGGTAAAAAGTTCGTTTATTTATTAAATAACGAACATGAACAATATTTTACGTTCGTTTAGTTAAATGAACGAACAGGAACAAATGTCGCATCCGTTCATTCGTGTTCATGAGCTTCCGATTATGCGTTCGATAACGTTTATTCATGTTCATATATTCCTTTGTCTCATTTACGGAGTATATCATAAAAGAGAAAAATGAGATAATCCCCATCCGATGATACTAACATATATGGGACTCATATGGACCCACTTATCACTTAATTTACAGAAAGAAAAACAAAGAGAAAAAAAAAAAGAAAGAAAATAGCATCCCCTAAAACACACCGACACTTAGGCAGACAGTAACCAAACAAATTCCAAAATTGCTAGTGCCACGGCCACCACTAGATTTTTATGCCACAAAGAACAGATAGTAGATAACTATCCAATTCTATATAACCTTATTCATTGGACAGGATTAAGAACACATTCCACTTCTCTCTAAAACGCATGAAATTTCAAAATTTTAGCAGCTTCAAAGGACTGTTAGGATCTTCTAATCTTCAAGCTAAGCAGCCTGTGCCTAACATGCTGTCTAATAATTCCTAGGTGGGAAAGTTTGGCTTCACTAATACAATACTTCTTCCGTCCTAATTTGAAAGTTTATGATTATAATTTTGGTTTTCTAAAAATAAATGTCATATTTAGCCAATAATCAAACAAAACTTTGGTGAACATAAATGACATTTATATTTTTATTTTCTTTTTATTTTTTATTTATTTATTTTTTGCAAGCAAAGAGAAACTTTTATTAAGACTTCAGAACCAAAGACAAATAATGTCCCCAAGACGAGAGCAGAGAAGCAAATAAACCATGAAAACAAGAGACAACAAGATAAAGAAAACAAGACAAAAGCCAAACATCAAACATGGGCCATTCACGTGATTCCATCCACTACTGCCTTTGGGTTTCGAATCCGTTTACTCCAGTCGAAATTTACATGTTTACATCGATTTGAGATCCATAGAAGTGACAAAATTTGGATTTGAAGGAATATGTCTTCATTTCTAATGGAGGCCTCTTTCTAATGCCTTGCTTACGATCGTTTAATGCCATGCACGATACGGTATCTCCATTTCCATATAGCCCATAGAGTAACGAGACAAAAACCATGAAAGATCTTTGCTATAGAGCAACGAGACATTTAATTGATGCACAATGTAGCAATCTTATCTTTTTTTTAATTTTGTGCATTCTAAAAGTAAAGTTATAATTTGAAACAGAAGTAGTATTGTTGATACAAAAGTTGGCAAGGCTTGGCTTGAGTACCAATTCGGATGTTTAATGCTTTGGAACCTGCGCACTAAGAGAAACAAGAAACACCGTTAGGCTTATCGAGGGATTGTTTCCCCCGATTATCCTCCGGCGTGAGAGTAAGTAATCGTAGTTTTTAGGGTTTAGGAGTTGGAATTGCGTATTGAATCGTACCTTTGCGAGGGTTAGGGTCCCCTCTATTTATAGGCGTGTAACCGATAAGGGTTACTTTCCACGTGGCACCCTGCCCGGAGGAACAAAAGGAGCAAAGAAAGAAGTTGGATAATACTCTCAAAAAAAAAAAAAAAAAAAAAAAAAAAAAAAGGAGACTTATGGACAAATAAGCATAATACATACCCCGCGCCAATGGACGTTCCCTTCATCCCTCAGCTAGGATGCAACGGGTTCGGGGTTTTGGGTCGGGTTTTAGTGAACCCCGCTACCCGTACCCGTTTATGAATCCATTACCCCAAAAAAAAAAAACCCGCCCCCCCCCAAAAAACCGGAGTGTACCCGTTTATAAAATCCATCGGTTTTTCGGTTTCTCCGCGGGTTTCGGGTTATCCCAATTGGAGTATTATATGCGACAAAATGGCGGTATTAATATTAAGTCACACTAAAATCCACCGAAAAACAAAGGAAATACCATAATATATTCGTTTTTTTTTAAAAGTTAAAGAAAATAATATTGTATCAAAACGTTTAACCCATTTTGGATAATCATGTACAGAATAAAATATGTTATTTAATAGAGGATACGTATATAAAATATATAATGGAAGATATATATAATGTATTTATATTCTAGTTAATTATAATATCAAAAAGCCGGACATAGATTCGGTGTAAGCGGATACGGCGTACGGGTACGGTAATCGGGCGGGTTATACCCGCAACCCGTACCCGAACCCGTAACCCGGGGCTAAAAAATTATATCAATACCCAAAACCCCGCATCCAAACCCGCAACCCCCGAACCCGACCCAACCGGTTCGCGGGTTTCGGTTTTCCCCGCTCGGTTTCGGGTGCTTTTGCCCATCCCTACTCCTTCCAGCGCCGTGGCCTCTTGACGGCTCTCTACTATCACCACCACTTTCGCGTTGCGCTATGGAATTAGCTGCACTCCTCCTCACTCCTCGGACTCTCTATCTGAATAACTGGAGGAGCAGATGCCGCGGCAGAGGGCTCAGTTTGCGCCAATAGGGAGGAAACCTCTTGGAATGGGGCGCATTCCGCCACAGGTGAGTCCACCGTCTCCTCCACAGCCAACTCCGTCAGACGGACCAGTTGCCGCCTCCAAAACAGGTACTTTCGCCCCTCCCTAAGGAGGACGCACCCAACTGTAACGGACTCAGGATCATCCAGTGCAGGCAAAGCCAAATAGATCCATTCTCTGCGGAAAAAATAAACAAACAGAACAAACTTTATATAACTTAATGGAAAAAGGGAAAACACTTTACGCTACGTAACTGTAAGTGCCGAAGGATGAGTACCCACCCCGTACTATCAGCGGCAAGGAAGTCAGGTTACTTCAGCGCGGGTGGGAAATAGTTCCGACTCATGCCAATGTCACCAGAAACTCCTCTGATTGTTTTTTAATGGGGATGCGGTTGGCGTCTATAGTGTCGCTGATCCATGTTGTACCAACCCTCCAGTGGGCACATCTCAGAGGGGCAGCGAGCTTCGCCCCGTAGTATAGAACCCGAACTCATGTGGGAAACCACGGAGTCAACCCAGAAAAACTTCTCTCGCCCACTTGCGAAAGAATCACCTCTTGTGGTGTAACACTGTAAGGCCATCCCTTGCGCTTTGCAAAGTGACACCCGTCGCCCACGTAGGGTGTGGTAAAAGCGCGACGAAACAAGCCTGTGCGGTGCGACAGTGGGCTGAATATCCAGCAGGTGACAGTTAACCTCAAAATTGGACATCTTACCCGCCCGCCAAGGAGGGGCAACTGTGCAAATGTGGTGATATGGAGTAATTACACAGCACTGTTCAAAGGAAAACGCTGATGCGGAACATGCCATGTTCGCGTAATCAAAGAAACGCGTATACACCTATTCCCACTTTCCCCTGGCCGGAAAATCCGCTATCGTATCGTTGGGGGCCCGGCAAAACCGGATACACCTCCAGGGAATATATAATCTGAGCGACCGTTGTAGTTCGTCCTCGATTCATGTTAGAGTAGCAATCGCTCAATTGAATACTACCATTTTTACAGAGAGAAACGCGGCTCGCGGCTTACCTAAGTTTTTTTTTTTTTTTTTTTTTTTTTTTTTTTTAATAAGAACACAAAAGGAGCAAAGAGCACTAGGGTTTTTTTTTCTTAGGAAATGAAAGGATAATTTACTGTGGTAATCACAGTAAATGAGGAGCAACCTTATATACTTTTCTTCCACCTACAGGATGACTGACACGTGTAACCCACTAACTCTCATCATGTGGCTAAGAAACGAGAAGGCCTGGACACGTGCGACACCCTCTCCGTTTCCCGAGGTACATGAATCCCATTCTTTGTGACTACAACATCACACGTGTGGAATAGCGGGATTTTTTGAATTTGTCCCGGCGTACGCCTGGGAATAATTTGAATGCGAATGGAGTCTAGCATCCGCATGAATGATCATGCGCACACTAGACTGGGGGGGACATGATGACGTATTATCTACACTGGATCACGGACCCGCTCGGTAAACAATACTGATGCGATTAGCCCACAATGCGTGGGCCGTAATGCATGTGAATACGTAGCTCCGGCCCACGAGGCCCAAAGCCCAATACGTATTTATGGAACGGATTGATGATATCTTTCTAAACTAGGAGGATATTTACCTAATATCCGATATAGGCGACACGCTTGGAGTAAGGAACAAAGANTCAATACGCAATTCCCACTCCTAAACCCTAAAAACTACGATTACTTACTCTCACGCCGGAGGATAATCGGGGGAAACAATCCCTCGATAAGCCTAACGGTGTTTCTTGTTTCTCTTAGTGCGCAGGTTCCCAAGCATTAAACATCCGAATTGGTACTCAAGCCAAGCCTTGCCAACTTTTGTATCAACAGAACCAAAGCCAGTGAAGATAAGTATGATTTATTTAACATATATCATTATAGTTAAATGGCTAAGTAGGAGGCCTATCTAGTAAGAATGTACCATAAAGTAGGGTCACCATTGTGAAGGGTAAATGGTCTTGGAGGATGGTGTATGATGGGTGGAATAGAGAGGTGTGAAAGATGAACCTTCTTGGTCCACCCAATACACTATCATATAGGGATGAGCATTTCGAACCGAATCCCGGAACCGAACCGGAACCAATATATTGGATAGGAAGCAGTAGTATGTTTGATATTTTCACTTTGTATATGTTAGCTGTATTAAGACATGGGGGATGTCCAAGTCTTTTTTCTATTCTTGTGTTGTATAGTTTTTTGAAAGTAATATAAGTATTCACCTTTGCACCGTATAAAAAAAAAATACATATATCATTATATAATTTTTTTTTACTTTTGGTTAGAAGTATATGCCACTAGTAAATAAAAAAAATAACAGAAAACGAAAACCAGAAATGAAGTATGAGACAATAAAGACTATTGAAGTCTCCTGGTAACACGATTAAGATTTAGAGATAAAGCAAGCAAAACAAAACAAGTATAATAAAACATGTTAGGTGATACTTTGGTACTTTCGATGAAGGCTTGTAAGTCTTAAAAAAATATTAAATGATTAATTATTCTGGATTTAGAGATGTGCTTATTGTAGTTTTTCAGGGCTGTACATAAATAAGGAGGGTGCATTCGTGCATTAAGCATTGTTTTGGCATATAGTTCACTTTTCACTATTCTATTATGTTCATCTATTTGCGTTAGTTTAATTGGTCTCATGTTTGAATATCACCCGTGTTATGATTTTTATACTTGCGCTTGATAAGATATAGTTAAAATATGGTTGTCCATGTTAAAAGATGTTTTGTATAATACAAGTTTTATATAGATTTTTGACGAATTTGTTATAAAATGAAATGAATCGTAGACACTTTGGTTGCGCTTGCCGGAAACACGTACACGAACAAGTGATCACTAAAAAACGGTAAGTCCTCAACTCCATTAATATTTTCGCTAAGCTTGTCTTTAATACTTTCTATCTACTTAGGAGCCGTTTCGTTGACCTCTTTAGGTTGACTTTTCTTTTGAAAATACATTTAATAGCTGTTTGGTTGCTAATTTGACTATAGAATTCAGGATTCAAATATAAAAAATTGCACTGTTTGAAATGTTGGGTGCATGGGTCGGTTTCGTGACATTGTGGAGACAACTTTACACTCCTCTCTCTACAACACTTTTGTTTTTATATTATAAATTAATAAAATTTATTTTAAATACTTTTATTAATTATTAAAATATTCTTTTTTAATTTAATAATATTATTTTCTCTTATCTTATTTTTTTCTCTCTTAAATCACATCCAAATTCAAATCCTAACCCAAATTTAAATCCAAATCTTAAACCTACCTATATACCAAACGGGCCTTTAGTTTCTAATTTTTGTTGTTTGGTCTTTGAGAAGTGATTCATTGGGGTATATGTTGCACCTCGTGTTTCCGCTTTAGCATAAGTCATAGGTAACACCATACAAGATTTAAAGTAAAACATCATATTTTACAATAAGTTTTTACAGTATAACTATGTGAGCCTGTGAGGTGTGGTAGGCAAAAGCTAACACACCAATTTTTTTTATTTTTTCTATTTTGTCACACTTTTTTAATTTATAGAAATTTCTAGAACTTGTGTAAAATATTTTGAGTTTATTGACACTTATAAATGTATAAAACTTGGTTACCTTAATATAAAGCAAATGATTTTTCACATTTATATTTCTTTCAGAAAAAGTTCATACTTGAGTGTGAAGAAAATTTACAATATGTGCATGTTTAAAAGTGCTGAAATCAAGAGAAAGTGCGGAGAAAAATTGGGTGTTGCAAATTGAGTAATATGCAGTTTTTGGCTTGAAATCATAATGGCTGGAAAAGGTAATACACTAGCAATTGGTATTGACCTTGGAACAACATATTCTTGTGTGGCTATTTGGCTATCGAGTTGAGATCATATCCAATGATCAGGTTAAGAGCTTGAAAAGTCAATGGTTTGACTTTCAAAATCAAATTTTACTAAGGGTCCGTTTGGTTTGTTAGTGGGTTTAGGAAGTGTGCGTTTCAAAAGAAAAGAAAGGAGAAGGAATAAAAGATATTACGTATTGTTGTTTTAGAATTTGTTTCGTTTATATATTAGGTTTAGAGTTGAAACAATATTTTTTTTTACTATTTTAATATTGAAATTAAAATGTTAGAACCATAAAAATTTTACAAAAAATATCTATATAATGACATATCATCTAACTAGTGTCATTCTATCTTACTTTAAAATTCTTACTTTAAAATTCTCTCTCTAATACATCTACAAATAATCATTCAGTGTTATTATGTGGATATTTCTTTTATAATTTATGGTCCTAAACATTTCTCTTAAAATTAAAGATAGGCCGAGTTACTTTAGAGTGAAGTCAAAAATAACAATATACACGCATGAAGACAAATTAGCACATTTCTCGCAGTTAAAATAGACCAAAAAGAGATTAGCACATTTCTCGCAGTTAAAATAGACCAAAAAGAGGATTTGGAAACCTCTGTGGGTATTATCACCACTTTTAAACCCCAACTCCACATACCAAACTAGTTTTTATTCTTTGAATCCCAAATTCAAAAGCAAAACCCATATAACAAACATCACCTTAATCTTCTTGAAGAAAATGCTGAGGGAAGTTAATTCATACTACCAAACAAAGCTAGACGCATATCCTTTCAAAAAAAAAGCTAGACGCATATCCACAAAAGGTGTGAATTGGCGGAAAACCCTGACACATATCCACAAAGCTAGACACATATGTACATATGAGTAGCGAAAGTTTCTTCTAAACGAAGTACTACTATGCTAAAGGATTCCTTCCAAGAAGCTACTGTATACTTAGAGGATAAGCAGACGGCCAAACCTTGCCTAGTGTCTTCTCCCACTCTCCATTTCATTCAGATCTGAATTTGAGTCGTAATTGTAATTGTTGTCATCTGATACTCCCATGCTACTGCGAGACCGAACACGCACATTCTCAATCTCTGATGGTGGCACACGTAAACCATTTATATTGTCGGGCTGTGTGGCATTTCTGGAGTCTGCTAACATCTGGAAATATATGTGGGGCCCCCAACCTGCATATCAGGCATAACTAGTGAACCACACCACAAATCCACAGTATTCAAACAATGATTACTAAGAAGCAAGAAGGTAAAATAGGTTTAAATTCTGACCCAAAAAGAAACTATTGGTTTTTTGGGACAGTCCCAACCAAAAAGTGTACCACCTTTTTATTTATTTATTATTTTCATTTAGATTACATAATGTATTTGTATCTAGTAAAACTCTAGTGAACTGTTGTCATGTAATAGCCATTGGTTGAAAAAAAAGTTGGAGGGTGTACCATCATCATCATATGGGGGTGGAAAGAATTGTAAGTAGCAAAACGAAGCAATTGTCATTCCTGCACAGGGACGAAAGTCAGAAAAAGTTCATGATCAAAGAATTAAACAGCAGAATTGTAAGAGTGTCTGAAAAATACAAACCTAGAAGGCCGCCTGCAAATACATCTTGCCAATGATGCCAATAGTCATCGACTCGTGAGACGCCAATTAAGGCTGCAACAAGTAAGGGGAAGACAACAATACAAAGCTTTGCAATATGGCCCTTGCGATCAAATACCCTGATTTTTCCAGCCATGTACCAAGAGAGAAAACCAAGACCAGCAAAGGACCCTACATGTTGGAAAATACATATATCAAACATTGGGTATGGTGTAAGAAAAAGACGCTAAACCTAAATTTCCCATCACACACACTTCATGGTAAGAAATAATTTATGCCCATAAATCTGGATAGAGTCTATCTTCTCTCACTCAGAATTCTGAAAGTTAAATCTTGTATGCTGAATAACTTCAGCGTGCACAATATAAGGATCATTACACTTTTTTTCAACTCTTATGTGCAGATAGATGTAGCAAAATGGGCGGGACTGGCAGTTGGGTAATGGGTTGGGCCTGGTTGACCCACAAACATCTTTTTGTACATTGTTAATGGATTCTCAAATTTTGTAATAAAACAATTTAGGAGGTTGTAAACATCAAAATAGACTTTTGAGCAACTTTCAACTCATTTACCTACCCCTCTTTTAACTATAATTTGTGTTACCCGTTAAAAATAATAAAGATTACCCAAATCGACCCACTTATAAGTAAATGAGTCGAAATGTCACCTCTTGATAGGTGACTGAGTAATTGATAGCCATTACAAAATCATATACCACTGAATGCTGAAACAGTCATAAACATCTACTTAAAATCATATGCAGTTGCTTAAACAGGAAGGGATTACAAACTTACAAGATGTGTGTCCACTTGGGAAGCTTTTATGTCCTTCTTTAATGACCGATTTCAATCCAGTACACATAACATTACTCGTAACAGCATCAAAAACCTGAGCGTGCAAAGTGATGGTAATAAAACAGATCAGCAATAGTAAGAGATACTTACCCTTATAGCCTGCAAAAATGGGTAGAAACTGTAAGTATTATGAGAACTCACCCCTTTGCCATCAGGAAAGCAACGCCAAAAAAAGTCTGGACGAGGTCGACCAACAGCATCTTTGATTGCATCAGTTAATACTCCGGTCACAAATACTGAAAACAGAAGGCCTGATAGAACAAGAGAAAATAAATTCACTCTGAAAATTTTCAAGTAAAAATAGGCAAACAAGCAAACATATATCACAGATTACACTTGCCTAGTACAGCTTGATGCAGGTCATAAACATCCTTCCTTACAAAGTAGTATATGAGTATGACCGAAAGAGGCAACAATATTGCAATAATCTGTTGAATAAAAGAGCAGCAAGAATTCGGTTAATCGTGTCATGGAAAATCCCATGTAATTTTTAACAAAGAATGCCTACCGGAACTGCCCACAAGGGAACAGTATTGTCTTGCAAAGGGTACTTAAGGTCGTCCATCATTTCCGCACCAACAAAGCGGTGGAATGGTTCTATCACATTCAGAACTACTTCCATGACCACAAGAAATAAAAGAACAAACCAATCATGCATGTGAACCCTTGCCACTTTAGCTCCATGAGACCTTATAGTATGGGCCCCCAGTTGAATTTCTGGCATCTCCCCTAAGTTTTGCAAACCAAAATGTTAGCCATTATATAAATGTCAGATGTAGATATTAGCATATTACTCATTAGGATCTGTAGCAGGCATAGGTATACATTTATGAACTCTAATCTGATTTATTTATATGATTTTGTTTCTGAAATCAACTTATAAAAGTAACGATAATGAAGGCAAAATGATCTCTACACTAAGGACTGGATTTCAGCCTTTCACAAAGGGGATTAAAGGTTGCTACAGTTTTTGTTAACTAAAAGCTTGTTATAAGGGAATTACACATACATGTCGTTCCCCTAATTTAGCTAGCTACTATTTCTATTGCTGTGTAAGATCTCAAACTTCCAAGTACTAACAGAACATTATGGGTGAAGAACATTGTTCAGTTCATAATGTAACACGAATCATGCAATTGTTGAGAATCAGAAGCAATTGATCGTACAAGTCACAGCTTCTAGTCGAGTGCATACGACATTGAGTAAGAACACTGGACACAAAGTAATGCACCAAAAGATAATCCGGTATTCATTAAGATGATTGGTTGCACATTAACTTTACTACAGATATTCAACTCACGGACTGATAAAATATACCAAGTCCTGAACAAGTCGAAAGTGGATTACCCTGCAGCTAAACTAGCAACTCTTGTTCAGAAAATGAAAATTGCATTATTGGAAATCATGACGAAGTTAGTGAGCAATAGAGGCATTAGTAGAACGAGAGTAACTCTCCAACACAAGTAGTATAAGAGTCTAGTGAAGAACAAGTGTAATGTATGCACTGATAGTAATATAGCATTGAGTAATACTCGTAATAATATACACCCTAAAACACAGTTTACCGGTTTACACTAATCTGTAGGACAATAAACTGTCAATGTATGCAGTTACGAGTACCGAATCTTAACATTTTTGGTATGTTTTAAATCTACCTGGTCTCAGACTTTCACATAACATGCCATTTAGCTTTTACGGTTTTACCTAAAAACTAAACGCCTGCTTCTAATGCAAAACTAATTGATTAAAAAGTCAGTAGACAGCATACTAGTCTGGTTCACATTAAATAACAATAAAATCATCTTAAGCCTCTACATTCAGTTTTTCAGTGGTTAATTGGCGACATCAAGCACCAGATATCACAAATGCAATTCAAATCTAATTACAGCTACACACGCGCGCGCACTAGGTCTTAAGTAGTTCCTTGCGGTAAAAGTAGCCAAATGCCTAATATTACTATGCATAATTACAAAAACAACAATATCTGGCATAGGGGTGAATGAATAAGTCAGAAGTAGATATTAGTATATACTCCACTCATAAGCATCTATAGCCAGCACAGTTATGTATATTATGAACCCTAATCTAATTTACGCAGTTGTTCTGTTTCTGAAGTTAACTTATAAAAGTAACAATAATGAAGTCAAAATAAGTGGTGAAATGATCTCTGCAGTAAGAACCTCATTTCAGCCTTTCACCAACGGGATTCGAGTCACCAAAGTTGTTAGTAACAAAAGCTTGAAACAAGTGAAGAACACATACATGTCGGTCCTAAAGTTCAGCTAGCTATTCTCTCTCTGTTATTATTCCAAATTTCAAGAACTACCGAACATAACGAGTGAATAACACGAGCCACTTCATAAAAGCAACACAAATCATGAAATTGTCTAAACTCACATGCAAAAGTCGCACCTATTAGAAAACATTGAGAAAGTACTAATGCACCAAAAGAGATTTCGAATCACTCGGGAGGCTTGATACTTTACATTTCCCTAATCTAAACAAAAGTAGCTAAATAAATAGCACTTGTTTTCACTTTTCAGAAAGTGCAAATAGCGTTATTCAAATTCACAACGAACTTAGTTAGCAACAGAGGCAGTATCGATATGAAAAAAGTAATAAGCCTATACACACATTTCATCATATGTCATACAATAAAACGTTCAATGTACCTACGCGTCTTCAGCCTTTTGAATCTCCACACATCACATCACTATATAATATATATAATAAGCCTCGCCACAAAACCATCAGACAAAAAAACGTTCAATCTACTTACGCATCTTAAGCCTATTTTGACTTCTCTACAAAATTCTGCCGTCTTTTAAATCTACACACATCTCAATTGATAAGCATATACACACAATTCATCACTCTAACAAGCCTCAACACTAAACCATCGGACAACGAAACCTTCAATATACCTAAGCATCGTAAGCCTATTTTCATTTCTATTCAAATTCACATTTAACGCACTAGAATCCTAATTGTCTTCTAATACAAAATATTCGAACAAAAAATGGCGATATAAATGAAACGCTGACGTCACTCTATAATTACACAAACACTAGGGTTTAGGTACGATTAAAGAAGGCGAATAAAAATCTAAAATCGATGAAATAATGGTGATAAGGAATAAATGAGAGAATATGTAATACCGTGTTAAAGAGTTAAAGTAGAATTAAAGAGAGAGTGAATAATACCTGAAATGAAATGGATGTGAGTAGTAACAAACTGTGAGTGTGTGTGTGTGAGATGGTTTATAGAGAATGGGCGGGACGGGGGGAAAGGTGGGGGCCACACGGAGTAAAAAAAGGAGAGACGGATGGAGACTTGAAAGGCAAAAGCATGCACAGAATGTTTGTTTTCACTTTTCAGGATATTATTTTATTATTCAACTTTACCAATATTTCAAAGCCAATCAAATAATTCACCATCAAAAGTTGTATTTCTTTTATATTTTCTTAAGTATTAATGCATAATATATAATGCTTTTAAAGCATGTTTAGCATGTTTAGGTATATATAGAGTTTTCGAATTAATATATATATATATATATATATATATATATATATATATATATATATATATATGAAATTGCCAAAAACATAGTTTCTTAACTAATTTATAAGTCGTTCAGAAAAAAACCAATTTAGAATTTTACTAGTATTACATAGACCCAAATGAGCGGGGTATGTTTGGCGCAAAGTAGTTTTGAGTATTTAAGAGCGGTTAACATTTATCATTAACGTTTTTGATTAAAAGAAAGAAGGAAAAAAACTATATTTTAACAACGAACCGTTGAAATAAACATCAATATTTTAATGCTATTTAGACATGTTTTAAAATTTTAACATTAGTTTTACTTCATTTTGCCCGTTATAATCTAATTACAAATACATTATCAAATACTTTTGTGTGAGAGAGAGAGGAAAAAAAAAAAAAAAAAAAAAAAAAAAAAAAAAAAAAAAAAAAAAAAAAAAAAAAAAAAAAAAAAAAAAGCAACTTGTTACTCCTTACACCTAATGCTATTTCGCCAAAGATCTCCTATGTATGCCTAAACACGCTTGTTGTATATTCTGCTAATTAGTATGTATTAACTAATTTTAATCCTTTTTTTTTTTTTTTTTGGAAATGCTAAAGACAGCCCAAAGGGTTATGATTAACAACAAACTTTTCACAAAATTATGTGATATTATGACATTGTGAGAAACCAACTCCTTATTTTTCGCTAATATGACCAATGGTGAAGGTGAATTGTATTTGTATTTGAGAAATCTGAGGAAGTGGTTAATGATTTTTAGTGATTTTATTTGAACATTGTGTATTGTCTTTAACATAAAATTGGGTAATTAGATGTTAACACCAACCCTAAGGGCTGCTGTTAGCAAAGATGCCAAAATAGACAAATGCGTATGTTTTTTGTATTTTCTTAAGTATAAACTTTGTGTACTCCGTAATAATGTTTTTGGATTGGATCTTTACAACTTTGTGTTAATTGTATTAATTTTACCCAGGTCTATCAAGTGTGGATCGTGAATATTATTTGAGATGAGCAAGCACTTTGTCGAAAAAATTCTTCTAATCCCCTTGTTTGTTAAAGTGAGAAATTTTGTACAGTATAAAATATGTTGATCATACAATGATTTCAAAATGTTAAATTTGTCATCCTAAAGCTCTAGTACAAGTAAGGGTAGCAATTTGGATCGTGTCTGGGTTGACAAATTGATGGGTTCAAATATCTTAACCCAAACCTGACCTGTTTAGTTACTCGTGTCGGGAAGTTCATCCCTAACACGAACACGTTTAATTAAACAGGTTATTCATGTCGACCCGTTTATGATATGAATGTAAATATAATGGGACATATAATAAGGTGTATTGTAGAAACCGTTTAAGCAACATTATATCATTATAAAATATTTTAAAAATCAGTGATATATTATAAGATAAAGACACAAAATAGTTAGGTCTTATTACAGTGAACTAAACATATAACTTTTAATATTTAATATTTTTAATCGTATTTTTAAACAGGCCGACGGGTTGAAATCAGGTTGAAAATCTTAACCTAAACATAACCCATTTATTAAACACGTCAGTCGTGTCGACATATTTTCAATCCGAACTTGTTTAACCTTAAACGTAACCTATTTATGTTCGTATCAGTTTCGGGTCATGTTTCGTATCGTGCTAGGAATTGACACCCTAAGCACAAGTCTACTTAATATATTTAAAGTCATACATGTGCGACACACCACTCTCTAAAGCCCGACACAACGACACATGATTAACCGGCAACGAAGCCATCATTTTCATTTTAAAGAAACTTTTGAAACTTTTCTTAAAGTGTAGTAATTGCCACAAGCCCACAAGATATCACTAATCCACGAGTTTTATTTAAAGCTCTCACTCACATAAACCACACAAATTGCACTTCTTGAAAATGGCCCAATCAAAGCAACTGTAATAAGTAACATATAATCCAAATTGATGCTACGTACATCTCTATGTAAATTAGATAGACTCGTAGACATTTCATGTATGTTAGGGTGGTAGCAATGGGCTCGGTATGGGAGTGGTTTGGCTCCATACCGCCGGTGAACACCGCTGCCACCCCGGCAGTATGAGCTTCGGTATGGGGTGGGCGGCATTATTTGATTCAACGGTTTGGAACAAAAGTGAACGTTGCAACATTTATGAATTTGACCG
>LBNU01037678.1:13268-38360 GCA_014162995.1 Artemisia annua
TATAAAGACTAAGGGGCTAAGTGCAATATGTAAAACAAGGGATTAGTCACCTAGACTCCCTTAAATACCACCCCATGGCCTCATTTAGTCTTGGTTAGTTTTTAGTGTTTCATAGTCTTTGTTTTATTTTCATGTTGTAAGGTTTTAATACAAGCTTTTTCATTTCATGTCCAAGTCTTTTACTTTGCTTATTTCCTAGCTTATTTGCACCTTCTTTTCATCTTATTCAAGCTTCTTACTTGATTCAATATAAGCTCATATAAGTCTTGCACCACCTTTGCATGAAAAGAAATTTTCGTGCCTTTTGATTATGACTTGAGCTTATTTGGGTTTTGCTAGCTTGTGAGAGCTTTTGTTTTGTTTTTGTTTAGCTTATTTACAAGTTTCCAAGTCGTTATCTTTAGCTTTTTAATCTTTATTTTGAGTCTAAACTAGCTTTTCATTTACAAGCCCTAGAAATATGTTTTGCTTATTTTGATTAGTTGTGTTTTCTATAGCTTATTTTGAGTATTGGTTTTGCTTAATATTGAGTTTAAATAAGTTTTCATTAAGTTTTTATAAAAATTTTACGTAAAAATTATGTCCAGTATGTCATTTAGGGGTTTAGTAGCGAGTTTGGTTATTAGGGTTTAGTAGCGAGTATGGGGTAATGTTACATAGCGAGTTTGCTATTTATTCTTGGTCTAGCGAGTTTAATCTTGGCTAGAATAGCGAGTTTGGTGTCCCTTAAGAGTCTAGCGAGTTTAGTTTAGGATAGCGAGTTTGATTTCTAAAGTAACATAGCGAGTATGGTTTATTTAGTCGTAGCGAGTTTAGTTTAGGATAGCGAGTTTCTTTTTCATTTTGGTATAGCGAGTTTAGGTTTTTCATACATAGCGAGTTTGGGGTAACATAAAGGTAGCGAGTTTCCTTTTTCATTTAGGTCTAGCGAGTTTGGTTTCTTTAGTGTCTAGCGAGTTTCAAGTTTTACATAGCGAGTTTTATTTTTGTAGCGAGTTTTGTTTTTTTTTTTATTTTTTTTTATTTTTTTTATTTCCTTTAGTTTACGAGTCTTAGTCTTTTATTGTCGTGTCTTGTTTATTTCTAAAGCCGAGCTAGGCTTATTGGCACTCCATCGTTCATCGAGTGGAGTTTACTTTTATTTATTTCATACCGTTACTCTGTCGAATTTTCTTTTGAACTTTTTAACTTAGTTTAATTTTCTTTCGTTAATTAAATACAAAACAACAAAAACATTTTCTTTATTTCCTTCTTTCTTAGTTTATTTCTTTTATCTCTTTTACACTTTACTTAGTTTTATGTTTTCTATTCTAGTTAAACGTATCTCTTTTCTCGTTCTTCATTTCGTTTACATTTTATGCAAACCTTTCGTAGTATAACTAAAACAAATTCAACTCTTTTCAACCCATTCATCTCACATAACTCACGACTTGAGTGACTAGATCAATTTCAACGCTCGTTGGGACAACGATACCTCGTGGTTCTTGCTTTCACTAGCTAAGAAACGAACTATCAAAATGGCGCCGCTGCCGGGGAGCGGTTGATTAAGATTAAGTCATTCGTCGTTCGAGACTTGTGTTTTGGAGAACCTTCTTTTAGAAGTTAACGCTTTTCTTAAACATAAAAACAACTAAAAAATTATAAAACCTATAAAAGCCAAAAATATTTTATCTTTTCTTTTGTAAACTTATAAAAACCAAAAAGATTTTCCTTTTTCCTTTCTTTTACACTTTGTTTTGTTTTAATTTATATGATCACTCGTTCCAAGTCTAACTTGAACGAGTTTTCTTATCTTGAAGTGCCTACTAATCGGAGCCGTCGTAGACGAAAGCAAAGGAGCGTACCCGAGTTACGTGATCCTCAAGATTTCATCACCGAGATGAATAACAACAACAACAACGGTGCACAAAACAATGGTGAACACCCGCCGGTGGGTGGTAACCAACCTCTTCATGATCCTCGTCCCATCGAAGATCAACTTCAAACGCCTTTCCAAGGTGTGAAACGAGCTATTGTGATTCCCGATATTCAAGGAAATAATTTCGAAATCAATCACGGCGTAATCAATCTTATTTCGGGTATGGCCTTTCATGGTTTTGACCACGAAGATCCTCATGCTCACATTCGGAACTTAACCGATATTGCTGAAACCATAAAGTTCAATCATGATGTTGTCAAAATGAAACTGTTTTCCTTTTCTCTCAAAGGAGCTGCTCGTGCTTGGCTAGACAAAGAACCCCCCAATTCGATTCATACTTGGGATGATTTGGCTAGCAAGTTCCTTAACAAATTCTGTCCACCATCAAAAACCTCAAATCTTCGTTCTCAGATCCTTCGTTTTCAACAAGCTTTCGATGAATCATTCAACGAAGCTTGGGATCGATTCAAAGAGTTACTCGAAAAGTGTCCTAATCACGGGTTTTCTGAAATGCATCAAATCGATACCTTCTATAATGGTTTGAATCCCGTTGATCAAGATTCACTCAATTCTGCTGCAGGTGGTAATTTGTTATCTCGAAACGCCCAAGATGTATTCACCATCATCGAGAACAAGGCAAGAGTAAGAACTTCACGAAACAAAATGCAAGCATCAAGTGCTAGTACCAAGGACAACGAGGAATTCATGGCAAGAACCCAACAAAATGCTGATGCCATTGCTACTCTTACAAAGCAAATTGGGATTTTGATCCAACAAAAAGAACAACCTTCTCAAACCGTCAATGCAGTTCCCCCAAGTTGCGAAACTTGTGGTGGTCCCCATTCATACTTCGAATGTCCAACAACCAGTTCTTTCACCCAAGAGAATGTGTATGCAGCAAATATGGTTGGTAACACATACCAAACCCAAGGAGATCGCAATCTTCTCAGCTACCGTTCAACCAACTTTCTTGGACCACCACCAGGTTTTACAAACCCGACTTCAAACCAATACGTGCCAAACCGTGGTAATCAAGTCAATCAAAGTCGTGTAACACAAGGTTTTCAAAATCAAACTCAAGGTTTTTACCAAAACAAGAATTTTCAAAGTAATCAGGGAAATTTTGGTAACCAAGGTGCTAATTATGGGAATAATAATCAAGGAAATCATAATTTTCAAAATCAAGGTCAAGGTTTCAATAACAATGCCCGTGGGCAAACTTTTAACCAGAATCAAGGCGTTGTGCAAAATCAACCAAACACGGATGAGTTGTTAGCAGAATTACTTCGTCAAAATCAAAACCAGCAAACCTACAACCAAACCATTTTGCAAAGTCAGCAGGCACAAATTAAAAAACAAGAGGAAATGAATCATGTATTGATTAATCAAATGGCTGAATTGAACAAGCGTTTAAATGATCGACCCTCGAGTTCGGATACCACTTCTTTACCTAGCAACACGATCGCTAACCCGAGGGGCGATATCAAGGCGATCACAACACGCAGTGGCGTTTCTTACAAAGAGCCAACGGTTCCAACTACCTCTTATACTCCTCTTTCAAAGGTAGTAGACCGTGCGACCGAGGTGACAACGGATACGAGAATTCCTATTCACCAAGGAAGGACCGAAAATATCCAACCTCCGGTGGTTCAATCGTCAAATGAAAATGCTGATGTTTCTAAAGGAAAAGAGAAAATTGTTTTTGAACCAAATGAACCAGTTAAAACAAGTCTTCCATATCCTTTTCGTCTTAATGAGCAAAACCGTCAAGATAAAAATGAAATAATGAAGGAAAAGTTCTTTAAGATGTTTCAAGACATTCGCTTTGATTTGAGTCTTGCTGATGCTGTTGTGTTAATGCCGAAATTTTCATCAATGCTTAAAAACTTGTTAAATAATAAGGATAAATTGTATGAAATGTCGACTACACCTTTGAATGCGAATTGCTCGGCAGTGCTCCTTAAAAAGCTTCCTGAAAAGCTTGAAGACCCCGGCAAGTTCTTAATTCCATGCAATTTTCCTGGAATGGTTCAATGTTTCGCCTTAGCCGATTTAGGTGCTAGCATTAGCCTCATGCCGTTTTCCGTCTGGCAGAAATTGTCGTTACCCCCTTTGACTCCGACATGCATGACTCTCGAGCTTGCCGACCGTTCTACATCTCGTCCTAAAGGCATAGCCGAGGATGTCATCGTCAATGTGGGAAAATTTCATTTTCCGGCTGATTTTGTTGTTGTCGATTTTGATCCCGATCCAAGGGTTCCTCTCATTCTAGGACGAGGTTTCCTAAAGACGGGCCGTGCTTTGATTGATGTGTACGATGAAGAAATTACCTTGCGAGATGGTCACGAAGCCGTTACGTTTAATTTGGATCAAACAGCAAGATATTATTCCACCGATGAGCCCATGACCATAAGCAAAATCGATATCCTTGATGAAGTTGATGAACTTTCTGAAGAGTATTCCCAAGAAATACTCGGATTTTCAAGTGGCAATCCCACTTTTTCTTCTTCCACCCCTTCAAATAATTCTACTTATTTGCCCTCTATTGATGATTCTCCACCTATATCTCAACCCATAATTGCCGACTCTTCCCCTTCCTTCACTCCATTCGAAGGAGGTGATTTCCTCCTCTTGGAAGAAGTCGATGAATTTTTATCCGTTGATACATCTTCATTCGTTGGCGATGATGATGATTCTTATTATGATCCGGAGGGAGACATTCTTTTGCTTGAACAACTTTTGTATGAAGATCCTTTTTCACCTCTCCCTCCAAAGGAACTTATCGTTGAAGAAGTCAAACAGGTCGAGCCATCTGAAGAAAAACTTCCAAGACTTGAGCTTAAAGAATTGCCTCCTCATCTTGAATACGCTTTTTTAGAAGGAACCAACAAACTTCCCGTCATTATCTCTAAACACCTACAAGATGAGGAGAAGAAACGTCTCGTTGACATGCTCAAAAAGCACAAAGATGCCATCGCATGGCGTATTTCCGACATCAAAGGCATAGATCCTCGTTTTTGCACCCACAAGATTTTACTTGAAAACGATGCTAAGCCGTCCATCCAACAACAAAGACGAGTTAACGCAAAAATTCATGATGTGATCAAGAATGAAGTAATCAAATTACTCGACGCTGGGATGATTTATCCAATTTCTGATAGCTCATGGGTTAGCCCGGTTCATTGTGTGCCAAAGAAGGGTGGTATGACAGTCGTTACGAATGATGATGATGAGCTTATTCCAACACGTCTCGTAACCGGTTGGAGAGTGTGCATCGACTATCGAAAGCTCAATGAAGCAACTCGAAAAGACCATTTTCCTCTTCCTTTCATGGATCAAATGATTGAACGACTTGCAGGAAATGAATTTTATTGTTTTCTTGATGGTTTTTCTGGCTATTTTCAAATTCCCATTGATCCCCCCGATCAAGAGAAAACCACTTTTACTTGTCCCTACGGAACTTTTGCCTATAGACGTATGCCCTTTGGCTTATATGTATAAACATAATTATTCATCTTGTTTATACTCATTTCAACAATTTTAACCACAACAATATATATTTCGTCATTCACAAAAATTAACCCATACTAGTCTAGCCAAATATTCATATTAACCACATCACATTCTCGAACTTATACCAAATAAACACTTAAACCATCAAATATCATGTATCGCCGAGACCAAGGGTCTCGGCTTGATTCTTTCGAACCAAACCCACCCTAGCCGTGGCCCTTGGGGTCACGGTTTGGGCTCACCTCGGCTAGGCCGAGTACACGAGCAAACCAAACACCCTTGGGGTTTTCGGTCGCCAACAAAAACAACCCACAACATCAAATCTTAACCAAAACTTCAAAAATAAACATCACAATACTAAAAATATTCACCAAATCGATACCCAAGAATACACAAGACCACGAAATTCGAAACCCATCAAGATTCGTGGGTTTCACCCACGAATTCGACAACTAAACCCACGATACCTTCGGATTTGTNTATATGTATACACATAATTATTCATCCCGTTTATACTCATTTCAACAATTTTAACCACAACAATATATATTTCGTCAATCACAAAAATTAACCCATACTAGTCTAGCCAAATATTCATATTAATCACATCACATTCTCGAACTTATACCAAATAAACACTTAAACTAACAAATATCACGTATCGCCGAGGCCAAGGGTCTCGGCTTGATTCTTTCGAACCAAACCCACCCTAGCCGTGGCCCTTGGGGTCACGGTTTGGGTTCACCTCGGCTAGGCCGAGTACACGAGCAAACCAAACACCCTTGGGGTTTTCGGTCGCCATCAAAAACAACCCACAACATCAAATCTTTACCAAAACTTCAAAAATAAACATCACAATACTAAAATATTCACCAAATCGATACCCAAGAATACACAAGACCACGAAATTCGAAACCCATCAAGATTCGTGGGTTTCACCCACGAATTCGACAACTAAACCCACGATACCTTCGGATTTATGATACCAAACGAGACCCAAATATAAGAAATCAATAAACCCATAAGTTTATACACCCAAATCATTAAAACTTTCGGGTTTGACCCGAAAAAGTCAACCCCAACGATTTACAATTTCTTTTTCTTTACCTTTTCTTGTAGATCTCGCGATTAGAAATAAAAATGGAGTGATGGTGATGAAAAGAAGTGGCGGTAGGGTTTGTTTAAGGTGTTGGAGTCCGTTTTTGAGCAAACAAATGGTGGTGGGTGATTAAGGAGATGTAGTTTGGTGGTTTTGGGAGTGGTGGCGGCGGCGTAGTGGTGGTGGTGGCGTGGTGTGGGCGGCGGCCGGCTAGACAAGGAGAGGGAGAGAAAGAGATGAAGTGGATGATGATGAAATGAAATGAAATTAGGTTTAGGTTAAAGTTATTAGTTTAGGTAGTTTGGGTGTGAGGCAAAAATGGTCCCTCTAGTTATAATTCTCATAAACTAGTGAAATTGGGACACCCAAAACTTTTAGTTTTCTTACATCTCTCCCGACACATATATTTTACAAGGTTTATAAAAATATTGGTCGCCACACCAAGTCGTTTAATAACCACCGATCATAAATAAAACAATTCCACGTAAATTAAATAGTTTGTTTAGTGAACAAAAATCACTTCAAAACATTTACCACTCACGGCTCATAAAATAACATAATTACTCGAAATCACCGTAACTGTTATCTATTAATTACGCATACGTTAGAGTTCCTAGTGCCAAGTCATATAGTGCCTATAACGAAGTACTCAAATAGTCTAGCTAATACGTAACGAAATGTACGTTTTCTCATAAATTCCAAACTTTTCACACGATATACTCAAAATTTTATAAAATTATCGATAACTCAATTCTCATGTTTATAAAAATATAATGCGGTGAATTTAGAAAAGGTCCCAAAATTACCGGTTGTCACAACTCTTATTACTCTGGTTCCAAAGAACAATTCTCCCTCAAAGGTCTCTGAGTACAGGCCTACTGCTTGTTTCAATGTCCTATACAAGTGTATAAGCAAGATCATTACTGAAAGAATGAAGGGTTCTCTCAATAAGCTGGTTAGTATGAATCAAAGTGCATTTATTCCTAAAAGGCAAATTCAGGATAATATACTTTTATCTCAAGAGTTGTTTAAAGGATATGACATGAAGGAAGGGTCTAACAGAGTTGCTTTAAAAATTGACATCCAAAAAGCTTATGATACTGTTAACTGGCAATTTTTGGAAGACATTTTAAGAGGATTTAAATTTCATGATAAGATGGTTGACTGGATAATGAAATGTGTTACTACTACATCTTTTTCTATTTTCATAAATGGTGAAAGTGTTGGCTATTTCAAAGGTGGAAGAGGATTGAGACAGGGTGACCCTATGTCACCATATCTATTCACTCTTGTAATGGAGATTCTGAACTTAATTGTGCAAAAGAAGGTGGATGATTGTGACAATTTCAAGTACCACTTTGGGTGTAAGAGGCTTAAGATTACACACATTTGCTTTGCTGATGATTTACTTATGTTCTGTCATGGTAATAAAGATTCAGTTAAGGGAATCTTGGACAATGGGCGAAAGCCCGATCCAGCAATATCGCGTGAGTGAAGAAGGGCAATTGTCCAGCAACACCCTCTGGCAAGAAACATATATTCTTGTTAGTAGACGATTGTACACGTTTTATGTGGCCTACTTTCTGACATCGAAAGATCAGGCATTTAGTACTTTCAAGGAATTTAGACAGAAGATAGAAATGGAAATGAGAATGAAAGTGAGGATGCTAAGAACAGATAGAGGAGGTGAATTTACATCTAATGAATTCACCAAGTACTGTAAAGAAAAATGGAATAGCACGACAGTTGACAGCACCTTACTCACCACAACATAATGGAGTAGTGGAGAGAAGAAATAGGACATTGTTATCAACTACGAGGAGTATGATGGAAGCGATGAAGTTACCCTTAACTTTTTGGGCGGAAGTAGTTAAACATGTAATTTACATACTCAACAGGGTACCTACAAGAGCCCTGGTAGATAAAACTCCATATGAGGCACTCTACAACAAAAAACCGAACCTGGAAAACCTAAGAATATTCGGATGCACAGCTTATGCAAAGATAACAATACCTCACTTAAAGAAGCTGGATGACAGAAGCATACCAATGATTTACTTAGGAGTAGAGGAAGGATCAAAGGCATGTAGGTTATATGATCCAATAGCAAAGAAGAAACACATTAGTAGGGATGTTAAGTTTATGGAAACGAAACCGTGGGATTGGAATAAAGATGAAGAAGATACGAGTACACAAGACACATTTTGGGCTAGTTTTGTGATAGAAGGAGTTGACAATGAGAATGTTACACCAGTCAACATAGAGATCAATGATAATATTGATAATACGTATCAGGAACCGGATGCAATACCAGATCCAGTTTCACCAGTCACACCACCAACATACATTTATGACCCTAACTTAGAAGAAGATGAGGAGGCTACTTTTAGTTCATTAGGAAGCGTAGATCAGAGATATGATGATAAACCGGTACGAGGTTTAAAGGATATAACGGAAATCTACAAGGATGCACGTGTAGTAGAAACACCAAGTTTATTTTCATAGAAGAAGAACCTCGTAACTACAAGGAAGCATCAGCAGACAAGAAATGGATTGAGGCCATGGAGATTGAATTGGATTCAATCAACAAGAATAATACATGGACTCTTACTACATTGCAAGAAAATCAAAAGGCAATAGGACTTAAATGGGTTTTCAAAACCAAGAGGGATGCACAAGGAAAGATCATCAGATACAAGGCACGATTAGTAGCAAACGGATATGTACAAGAACAAGGAATAGACTTCGATGAAGTATTTGCACTAGTTGCTAGGATAGAGACAGTTCGGTTAATATTAGCGTTAGCAGCATATCATGGTTGGCAAGTACATCACTTAGATGTAAAATCAGCATTTTACATGGAGATTTGAAAGAAGAAGTCTACGTTACACAACCTGAAGGATTGTTCAACAAGGAAATTCAGGAAAAGTCTATAAGCTTATTAAAGCTTTATATGGCTTAATACAAGCACCACGAGCTTGGAATATGAAGCTTGATCAAACCTTAAAGGTATTAGATTTTAAGAAGTGTAATCTCGAACAAGCAATTTACACGAAGAGAAGTAAGACTTCTACGATTATAGTTGGAGTTTATGTAGATGATTTGATAACCACGGGCACTCCAAAGAAGGAATTAGAAGTATTTAAATCCCAGATGGAAGAAAACTTTGAAATGAGCGACTTAGGATTGTTAGCTTATTACCTTGGGATAGAAGTTACACAGACAGGAGGAGAGATTATAATCAAGCAATCAGGTTATATTAACAAGATCTTGAAGGAAACAAGTATGATGGATAGTAATGATACGAAGATACCAATGGATCCCGGTACTAAGTTGGTCAAGGCGGAAGATGAAAACTCAGTTGATGCAACTTACTACAGAAGCTTAATTGGAAGTCTCAGGTACTTACTACATACAAGACCAGATCTTAGTTACTCAGTCGGACTACTTACCAGATTCATGCAAGACCCGAAGGATCATCACCTGAAAGCAGTAAAGCAAGTAATCCGATATATCAAAGGAACAAAGGATCATGTCATAATTTATAAGAAAGAAGGCGGCTGCAAGATTACAGGTTACAGAGACAGTAGTTATGGAATCAACACTGATCAAGGAAAAGGAACTACTGGGATAGTATTTTATTTTGGAGAGTCACCTATTACCTGGTGTACTCAGAAGCAACCAACAGTGGCGCTATCATCATGTGAATCAGAATTCATGGCGGCTACTGCAGCAGCATGTCAAGCTTTATGGATAAAACGACTACTTAGTGAATTAACTGGATGGGAAGAGAAAAGGATAACGTTGAAAGTGGATAACATTTCAGCAATAGCACTCGTCAAGAACCCAGTTTTTCATGGAAGAAGCAAGGACATCGATATTCGCTATCATTTCATTCGGGAATGCGTAGAGAATGGGCACATCAATGTGGAACACGTCAGCGGAGAACTACAAAGAGCAGATATACTAACAAAGGCTCTACCAAGATTGAAGTTCGTGACAATGCGACAAATACTCGGAGTTCAAGATTTAGGACGAACAATGATCAAGATTAAGGAGGAGAATGTGAACCAAGTAATCTCGCTCCATTGCTTCATATGTAATATTATAAACACGAAGGACCAAATATGTTAGATAGAAAGTTTGTAACCGTTTAGTTAGTTAGGTTAGTTATTTCGGTTGGGACAAAAATCGAAAAGAAACAATGGTTCCTTATACCGATTGGAACCCTATAAATATGTATGTACATACTCGATTTTAATGTTAGAAAAATTACTTATTCAATATACTTTGCAACTTATAGACATATCGATATAGATTTGGGACAACACAAGCAAATACTAGAAACCTGTTCCTAATGAAGCGTGTGATTGACAGAAATCCCTGTTTATATACAAGCTGCACATTACTTTTAAAGATAAAGCGAAATGAAAACATAAAAATATAAAAATTGGGTAATTCAAAGTTAGAACGTAGCTATGCATAGGACATGTAAAATTTGCAGATCATCTGTTTACAAATACTATGGATCGATGGGATTATCGATCCTAAGTTAGCTTGTTGTAGTCTTTGTATCCTTTCTCTTGCTCCTTGCTAGTTTGTTGCTAATAAATTTTGATGTTTTAATGAAAAATGCATAGGACATGTAAAGCCACTTAATAAAGTTGCGTAAAATTGTCAGACAAAGTAGATGCATCTCTATTATAAAACCCCAATATGAAACATACCTAATTAAAAGCTGTTTGGGTATCTTTGGTATGAAAAACCATAAGCAGATTTTGGTTTTGTAAAACGTTCATAACCGACAACGTTGATTGGTTCACATGCTTCGCTCCAAAAGAATGTTAAACTTGTCTATCAATGATTTGGCTCGCTCTCTTCGAATCAAACAGCTGTGGCTTATCTATTTAAATTAAAGGTTGAAACCTTGTTGTCTATATAGTCTGTGTCATCTATTTTCCTAATGAATATGAAATCATAGACTTGTTTAATTTATAAGTTCAGCTAATTTATTGTTGATTAGGGGGGAAAAAAAATCACTAGATAAAATGTAAAAAAATAGGCTTTTTTTTTTTTTTTTTTTTTTTTTTGGGTAAAAATATATATCCAAAATTTGACAGCTACTAGTAGCACAATGTTTTGTTGAACAGTCATGGAGTTGATAAAAACCAGTAAGAAAGTAGCTGGGAAATAATTACCAGAGTTAAAAAACAGACAACATCCGAATGTAAAATTAAGGAATACTAATACAATGCTTCTACAATAGTGTGATTCATGCAAAACTTTTACAGGTTTAAACCAGCATATTGTTATAATATTTGGCTCTGTGTGTCTTTATAGATATTTTATTTAAGCTTTATATGATCTATAGATTAAGAGATGCTATCTTATGCTTATAAGTTATAAATACCAAATCACTAAATCAGGTCTGCATATATATCCAGTCTTATGACATTGTCGTAGTATCTTAGTTTTCTTACACTTCCACAATGCACGATGGTCATACGGAGAGAATGCAAATTATAGACCCTAAAGTATCTGTATGGTCTAGTGCTTGAAAATATGAAATCTTGAACATTTTTGAATTGTCTTAGTATTCCATTTTCATTCTTTGTAGAATTCGAAATGCATATGATGTTCATGGGGAGAGCATATGTTATTAGCGGATGAATATGACCTGAGCCCACAAAACGTGTTAGCGGATGAATATGGCCCAAGCTTGATTTGTAGGGAATATAATACTGAATTCAATCATTTAGCATGCTATTAGAGCTTACGTTTGTTTCTCGGACCCGTCAGCCACCATTAGCAGCCACTTCTATGCCACCACATCAAACCCTAGCCGTCGCTATTTATCCATTTTTTTAAGAAAGAAAAGAAAAATTGCAACCCAGAGTTTTGATCGTAACTTCTAAACCGTATGGAGTTAACTAACGCCATCAGCGCCACTGGCTTCGTAATTAAATTCCGAAGAAAAGCATACCAAAATCGTAATCGTATCCTCGATCGGCGATGCGCCTTCAGATGCCGTACAAGCTGACGGCTTCAAAATATGAATACGTCTGTTTTGCTTATAAAACTCAAACCGCTTAGAGTTAGTTGACACCGTCAGCGGCCGTGGACTCATAATAAATTCCGAAGAAAGCACACCGGAATATTTGCCTTCATCAGTCGGATGCGCCGCCACGCACCGTTATAAGTCTCGAAAGTCGCAAAAAAAAGTTAACTATTTTTCGGATTATGTCTATCTGTTGCAATTGGCTGTTATCTAAGTCTTGATTCTTTATTGAGATAACTATCTTTACCTAGGTTTTTATTTTTAGTTTTATTTTTTAATAATTATCGTTTTATTCTATAATTCGAGCTTTCGCGATTTCGTCGCTCGAATCGCGAAAGGATATTAGCGGATGAATATATTCCAAGCCCGGTTTGTGAGCTCAGGTCCATTAGAGCATTGTGTTATGTGCAATATAAAAAGTGTATCAATAAAATATAATAACTACAGAGAATTCTATAGTCTAACACATGTGACGTTGTTGTCTTTATTTCTTAGAATCTAGTAGATACTAGGTGAAACGTAAATAGCCTAAACTCATAACACACTCAGTGAACCAAAATAAATTGTGGGCAAAAAGAGTGAAGCTCTCAAGCACGAACTAACTTAATTATCAGACGTGTGGACGATTGTATATCAATAACGATTGTATATCAATAAGGAGGGTGAGACGCATTTTCCGCCTTATACCACAAGTCATGCTTGTTACCAACACTCCAACACGACGCCTTGTCCCTTTCATTTAGTGAGAACCCGGTCGTCTGCACGACCGAGTTGTGTGGAGTGTGGGAAATAATTTTTGTGTGTGTATCTGAGTGTACCGTGGGGTATATTTGTGTATAAGTGTGTGGGGGTATATTTGGATGATTATGTTGGTTGTCTTTACACTATGATGTTGATGTTGGTCGTGGAGAAGAAAGCTGACGTGACGCTAAATTGACAGTGATTGGTCACCCTGTTACCATTAGCCTTACGGTGATTTTAAATATACATTTTTTAACGAAAAAGACACACACAGGATACTACTAACACGTTAGAAGTTGGTTACAATGATTTTAAATATATAAACGTTAGCTCTGAATAACTAAGGAAATTTGTAAAGAGAGCAACTGATGTTGGCCAGTAAAACTCTATTTTATGGTTGATAACTTAATATCACCATTGTACAACGTCGAGATATATAAGAAAAGACCAAAGAAGTAATCGGAACATTCAAAATTTCCACGAACCGGATGCTTAATTACGTTACTATTACTACCATTTGAATTGTTACAGCTGTCTGTTTTTTCTTCTTGTCCGATCTGTTGTTGATAATATTCTTGTCACTATAAGTCCTCATCGATCTTTTGTAGCATGTATGAGAATATTTCAAGCTATCAGTCTAGCTCACCATTTAACTTTTCCAAAAATAAATAATATATAGCCAACATATTCTCTATATATACTATTTAGGTTGATGGTGTTGACCTAATTTTTTATATTTTTTTCTGGGCCAGTTTTAATAGCCCGTCTTTTTACAATTAGCCCACCCGTAAAATTAAGAATCACAGATCGTACTTCGTAGCCAAACAATAGCATTAGTAACTATATTTGATCCACATGGAAAATCCTATAGGATATATAGTTAAAAAAAAAACAGAATAAAAATATTTGTCATAGCAAGACAAAAATAGCAGCCACAAGTTTAAAAGTTTTAATTACCAAGAAATATAATTCAGAAACTTGGCTCTAACTATTACACTAATTCAATCACAATTTTATTCTAATCATTAAATTGATTGAACCACAGCATGAGAAAAATGTACAAGATATAAAAATCTTATAATTTTAAGGCCCATCTATATATAATTTTCAAACCTAAGATACAAAATATGATGGCCCAACTACATTTATACAAACAATACTAAAACACGAGACAAATAATATTCGCCAAAAAACAGCCATATAGCTAAGTAAATATTCGTCCAAACTGATCACTTACTTACACAGGGAAAAACATATTGACAATGCATGACATTTATGTCTCCGCAGATTGAGTCATTGCTACCAATATATCTGTGAACACGCTAACCTCAAACACAAAGAAAGCACGTCAAAACGATAACAAAAAATATATATATAAAAAAACCAATAACAACAACCAAGGTAGGTCTTTCCATTAACAAAACACATGCTACATGCCTACATAGTTATCACAGACATTGTTATTTGATGCATATTACAGCGTTTCTCAAAGTAAAATGGTTGTTCTTCCTTCCCTAATCCCTTTTTTCGACATATGTGGCGGTTAGCTCCCCTGAATCAAATAAATTAACTCTTTTAGGTGCCGACTACAACACGAATGCCAAAAAAAAAAAAAAAAAAAAAAAAAAAAAAAATCATAAAAAGCCCCGCCGCAACGCGGCGGGCAATGAATCCCTTGTTGTAAAACATTTGCTAGAGTTCGTTAAAATATATTCGTCCCTAAAGGATTTTAGGGAAGACATTTTGGCTTTTACCCCGAATCTTAAAGTGAGTTGCTTACAATTTGATATCCTTAAAATTTATTTAATTAGTATTAGTAAACTAATCATTGTTCTTTTATACTTCTTTTATACTAAATTAAATGTCAAGTCAGAGATCATATTCAATTTATAATCTTGAGAAGTATATGTTGATTTCAGCTATTATATTAAACATTAAAAGTTCAACATTGATAACATATTTAAGAGGGAATTTTGCTAGAACCACAAATCATTTCCCCCACAAACAATCCACAAACAGAGGTGTCAGTGGGGGATTGGTTGCTTGTGGGATGTGGTCCCACAAGCAACCAATCCCCCACTGACACCTCTGTTTGTGGATTGTTTGTGGGGGAAATCCTTTGTGGATGTATCATTGCTCTTTAAGAGGGGTTATGGTGGCACCCAAGCTGCGCGGGTCCGACGGGTCACCCAACTGACGCCGCCAGTTGAGCCGCCACCATACCCGAGATGACTTGCGTGAGTTCTGACGTATGTTAACTAGTGGGTGCTAGTTTATGTTTTTGTGATGTGTTTTTTATGTTTGAATGTATTTTAAAATAGGTTTGTGTGTTTGTATGTTTTGTTTAGTTTGTTTGTGTGCTTTTATGAGTGTGCGTGACCGAGTGCATATGTAATCTTGTGAGTGTGCGTTTTGTGAGTGTGCGTATTTTATTCTTATAATAGCGTGCAAACTGAATACCATTTTCTTATTATGAGATTAACTTTTTAACAATCGCATAGGGCCTCAAAATCTACGGGACAACCCTGCACCCAACCCTGCTGCATCAGCGTCTACTCAGCTTTTCCTCTCTTAGACCAAACACAGAGCAAACACTCGTAGTAAGAAACCGCACTCACAACAAAAAACATAAAACAAAAAGCACACACAAACCAAACAATTCTTTTTAATTCATTTGGTCCACTTCCGGACAAAATCATAGCGATTCAAAGGTGGGGATGCGTGTCTTTTGGTTCGAGTAGCAAGGGGGACCAAACAATTTGGTTAGAACCGACTGAATGGTTCGGTCTTATTACGTTTAGCCAAAAGATTAAAAGTCATCAAATTGTGTGGTGTTGCCAGTTGCCAAAATATTCCAAAATGTCGTCATAATTTGACACCAGACTTTATATTAAGTATGAACACTTTGTTCGTTTGCATTTATTTTATTGAAAACATACATGATCACAACGTGTTTGATTGTGATTGCACATAGTTACTACAGTATAAGTTCAAATTTTATACGCGTAGTTGAGTTAGACTTATACTAAATTTGAAAACGACGTGTGAGTTAAGATACTACTTTCGAATCATCGAATGAAACTAACTCAACCAACGTACAAAGCTGAATATCCTTAACAAATCTCTATATCATCCTATTTAAGGTATCTAAATCTCAATTCTAGCCTTCTGGGTATTTGTGAATTTGCACGCTATCATATGGTATGAAAATCAACAAGTTATGATAGTTCCATACGACAACAAGCATGATTTGCTAAGTCTTTCTATCAAACAAGATATACATATATATTATTCATACAATACATATGAATTACTAGTATTTACCTAAGCTATATATGTTGTATATAAATATACAAAATGAAATTTTGGTGATAATAATAGCCTGGAAAAAGTAACATCGTAATATACATCATGGGATAAATATAAGCGGCCTGAATTTGTTGGGAGATTAATGGAAAAGTGTCGACATTTTGAGTCATTCTTTTCCTAGTCAAGCATTGACTTGGTTAGTACGTCAAGCATTGACTTGGTTAGATATTAAATTAGTAAACTTCTTGCCTCTTTTTTGTTATCATTTTATTTATACAATAATATATGCCGATGTTTCAGAATAAAAAAGCAAGTTAAAGAAAGGGTTGTAATTAAGCTTCAAAAGATTATTCGATCTCTAAGTTGGTGGTAAATGGTAGAATTCCATCGCTAGTAAACACAGAACTTCTCAATTTCTCATGCCTAACAAAATCTCTCATAATTATAATCACGAAGTATAAATAACTAGGGTAATTCCAAATAAAAGATGACATTTTTACGATTATGATAAGCTTAAATTAGTTCTTAGGTTAGCAAAACCCTAATGTGAATCATTATCGTTCGCTTATTTAATTTGCAATATGTAGATTTGGATAAAAAAAATATGCTAGTTCATCAAATATTGTCTACGTATGTACACGTAATCCATATTAAAACTTATTATAATCTAATGAAAGACGATAAGTTTTAAACATGATAATAATATAATGCAGTATGCTAAAAGGAGTCTCGATTTTTCTTTGAACGACGGAGTTTTATTAAAGGATCTAGCAAGAACTAGAACCAAGAAATATTTCGAGTTGTTGCAATGAGTTTTAGGATCTAATATCTAATCATGCCAAGCAAGACGTAGCTTGCAATTCCTATGTGAAAGCCGAAAAAGGAAAGTGTCTTAATTTCCTCGGCTAGCAAGTCTTTACGAGATGGCTTAAGGTCAAAACTTACCCGATCATCTATCAATGTGTTGATTTTGAATTGTTATAGTTGAAAAATCATATAAGTTACTTGTATAGTTCACTTAGTAAGCTAGCTCATTTGTTGTTCTTTTATAATTTTATTCTTTTTCGGCTTTGTTCTAAGAAATTAAGTCCATTATTCCTTGCAACTTTCTATTTCTAAGAAATTATCCATTATTCCTTACAACTTTCCATTATTCCTTGCAACTTTCTAATTCAATTGGGTACACTATCAAGATCCAGATCCTATGTAATATCTTATATATGTGTGCAATAATCCTAAGAACTAATATACGCATTTTAGGTATAGCACTAAGTACACTAAGAACAACCACAAGCTAAAATGAATCATTTTTGGCATATTTTTCTTTGCTTTGACCACGACATTGTTTGAGGTTCCTCTTTCACAATCTTTTGCTGTGAGTATTTTTAATACTTGACGGATCATGAACTCGAAAACTAAGATGAAAAGAAAACCGGCAATCTTGAACATGAATCTCACATACATAAGATAAAAAGAAAAAAATAAAAAGAAAAGAAAAACAAGTGATTATAGTTTGTCTTTTCGTTTTGTATGGCGATCCGCTTGATTTCTAGGATGGGTCCTCCATCCTTTCCCACAATCAGCTACATGGTTCTCTATAAGAAGCAACCAACTTTAAAAAAAACATATAATAATCTGATATTCAAATTAAAAGTGCATCCACTACCATGATCAAAATGGAGTCCAAAAAGCTAGTTTTTGTTTTTATCTTGGTTTTAAACCTAATAACTACCCAAGTTTTATGTGAATGCACTTGTTGTGATCAATGCAATTGTTGTGAACGAGAAGAAGATGAGGGCAAAAAGAGTGAAGCTCTCAAGTACAAACTCATAGCTATTGCTTCAATCTTGATTGGAGGTGCAATAGGTGTTTGTATACCCTTTATGGGAAGAATTGTTCCAGCCTTAAGCCCCGAGAAAGATGGTTTCTTTGTCGTCAAGGCATTTGCAGCGGGTGTGATATTGGCTACTGGTTTTATTCATATACTTCCTGATGCATTTGAGAGCTTAACTTCTCCGTGTTTAAAAGAACACCCATGGGGAGACTTCCCTTTTACAGGTTTTGTCGCGATGGTGGCAACCATTTTGACGCTCTTGTTTGAGACCTCGTCCGCTGCTTACCAACAAAGGTCTCAGTCTAGAAAGACAGCTACCGATGAAGAGAACAGCCACACGCGACAAACTGGTCATGTTGCTGCTCATACTCATGCAACTCATGGACATGCTCATGGATCCCTCACTCAAGGTGAAGGTGGTTTGTCTCAAGTAGATAGGTACCGGATAGTTTCCAAGGTAATTTCTACACAGATTAAGATCTTCTCTTGTTGAAATCAGCATGATATGTCTTAACTGATTATATATGTTGGCTTCAACATCAGAGGTTACTATTAGTATACGCAAAGTTTATCTCGGTATTTTTATCCTGAAGTCCCGTTTTAATATATATATAACTGGTTTTGATTGGCAAGTACACCCACTTTTCATGTATAAGGGATCATCATGTTTAAATCATTGAATGACCAACATTAATGAACATAATAATTAAATGACCAAGATCATGCTTGCTATTTTTTTAGGTGTTGGAACTGGGTATAATCGTGCATTCGGTTATAATAGGATTATCTTTGGGCGCGTCCGAAAGTCCAAAAACCATTAAGCCACTCGTTGTAGCATTAACCTTTCACCAATTTTTTGAAGGGATCGGTCTTGGAGGTTGCATTTTTCAGGTATGATCGAATTATTATCTTATACCTATGTGTTTAACGGGCTTAGAAAACTTTTATATTATTTTAAAACTAGTTTAACATTAAAGTGATAATATGGTTAATTGAATCTAGTTAAACACTGTTGCTTAAGTTGTTCTTAATGAAACGAACAGGAACTACCGCAGTGTGTAATGATTTTAACTAGTGTTTCACAATTCATTGTTTAGTAGCGACATAAGTAGATTTCATTCCTCATAGGACCTGACAGATTATCCTTCAATGGTCCCTGTTTATTTGTGAAGCTGTTCTTCAATGTTTTATGAATTACAATTATTTGCTAAGCACTTCAAGAGATTTTTCTTCACCTAGTATGCCATAATTGGATTTATACGTGTATCTCAATACCCTATAAAGGTGAAATCATAACCCCTAATACAATGAATGTAAACTTTGCATCAGGTATAATATTTGTATTTCGTTATATTACACTTGAGGTATTGACTAAGACTATAACATCCTCTCCTTTAGCCACAAGGATGTATAACCTGACTTGCATGTTACATGACGATCTGTCAAAGTACTTTACTCGGTACAGCCCGTCAGTAATAATCCTAAAATATATCAAAATCATAGTCTTGGTGTATGTAGATTCGTTGTACAAAAGACCTTTTTCCACCATCAAACCGGGTATAACAATGATAACATCATTACTGCCAACTCAATGTGACACATCAGATTTTCATTTCACAACCAAATCCACTTGCTACCAACTTCACCACCCAAACATACTCCACTTAAACACACATATACTCACACACACCACCAACTTCTCTCTTCACATGCACAACTCGGTGGTCTGCTCCACCAAGTTGTCAACAAAAGGGGGCACAACCGGTGGTGATGTTTGTGGTATATGTAATAAGGATTAATTGGTGGTGTAGGGGGACAACTCGTGGCGAGGGGGCTTATTGCACCCGGCCTCCTTCACATGGGAAAAATTGCATTTCTAGTCTTAATACGAATATTTATTTTTTATGTGTTTCTAAAAAATGGCATATTGTTCTATTCGTTTCTGAAATTTCTAAATGGTCCAACTACACTTATCACATATAAAGTCTTAATGGGTTGGTTTGGAAGGAGATTCTTTGAAGCTTTTTAAAGCTATAAACCTTTTGTTTTAGAAAATAGTCTCCATCAAATAAAAAAGCTTGGTTGGAAATACTAGCTATAAGCTTTTAATTCAAACAAACTGCCCATGGAAGAATATATGCTTGACGAAGGTAACTATTGCTAGAATTGATTTATTTATTTATTATTATTATTATTATTATTATTATTATTATTATTATTATTATTATTATTATTATTATTTGCTATAGATGGAGATGGAGCGAAAACTAATAAAACAAAGATGATTTTTATAAGCTATAAGAAGTAGCATCAAAATTTAAAGATTATAAAATATCAACTAGTTACTTCTTTATCTCAAGTCTTAAATTTATGAGTTATGAGGTATAAAATATTGCTTTATCTATTTAGTTCAAATAAACGTTAGTTAAAGGCACATAAGTTCCATCTTCACAAAATAACTTATTTTCAAAACAATGCCATAAATAAAACCATTTTAAGAGAATACGTTCCTAAAAAAACTCTACTTATATAATGTACTATCTTTACATGCATGTAAAATGCATATAGTATGTTAAAATGGAAGATTATATACTTTCAACTGCTATACACAGGCGGAATTCAAGTCACTGGCTGCTATAATCATGGGAGCATTTTTTAGCCTTACAACGCCGCTCGGGATTGTAATTGGCATAATTATAACCCACACTTATAAAGAGGATAGTCCTAAAGCTCTAATCGTAGAGGGTGTATTAAACTCGGCATCAGCAGGTATCTTGATCTACATGGCACTTGTCGACCTTCTTTCACCGGACTTCATGAACCCAAGGATGCAAAAGAACAAGATACTTCAATTGCTTTCAAATGTTTCACTTCTTTTGGGTGCTGGTCTTATGTCGCTCCTTGCAAAATGGGCTTGAAAATTTATCTATCTCTATACGGCTGTACAATAGACGTCTATATTTTTTGTTTAAACTTGTGCATGTTTTGATAATCTTTTTGGGTTTTAGTGTGTAAATTGAAATGATTATCTAATTTCAGATGAATTGGAATTTATATTTAATTGTATTTTGCATGTTTATTAATATTCAGTGTTGTAATAATTACTTTTGAGTTTTGATGTTGTGGATGGTTTAACAAATTCTTGTTTTTAAGAAAATATAATCACAGAATGTGCATTATTGCATAACTTTTTACTAAGTATAGTTGATTTGTTTCAACTTGTCAAGACTCTTGACTACATCCCAAATTTTTACTTATTCTACTTTGATCCAAATGCCCACATATGATAATTCATATTAGCAAACTTTATCTTAACTTTTGCGGATTTGCGCTTCTAACATGTACAATAATACCGCATATAAACGTTACGCGGTAACACGCTGGTTGGAATCTCGTTTACAACATATAAATGAAGGAATATGGGGCAAGTGGAACTTTTTGATGGGCTATACATAGGACATGTAAAGCCAGTTAATAAAGTTGCGCTTATAAATACTACTCAACTCACTACTATATCAGGTCAGATCATTTAGTTAAAAAAAGAAAAAGAAAAGTCAAGTCTTCTGGTTATACGAGCACATAACAATTTCAGGCGAGTAATTTTGCAACCACAAATACATGGATGGTCTAGTGTTAAAAAATATGAAGTCTTGGAACATTTTTGTATCGTCTTAGTTTTCCATCTTCATTCTTAGCACACTTCCAAAATACATGATGTTTATAGGAAGAGCATCTGACTTTGTTGCCTATGTTTCTGAGAATCGAGTAGATACTAGATGAAATGTAAATATCCCTAAATTATAGTAAGTCATAACACACTCGTAAACTGCAATAAAATGAGGGCAAAAAGGGTGAAGCTTTCAAGTACGAACTAACTTAATTATCATGATTCTAAAAGGCGCGTAATGGCCCTGCAAAGGCGTGAGGCTTGGTTATGTGGGCCACGCCACGCGTTATACCGTCTTATGCAACGTTTTTTTGTAAACTCGATATATATGAAATATGATATAAATAAATAAATATTTTCATATTTTGTACTGTCTTATGTCACTCCTTATAAACGTAAAAGGTTCGTCTTAGCCGTTAAAACGTGAAGCTTGGTCATGACGCCACGCTACGCCTCACGCTATTTATAACCTTAATTATCGCACATGTGGACAGTGATTTTAAATATACATTGCCTTTCTAACGGAAAATACACACACAGGCTACTCCAACCTTACACATATATAGTCCACCTATTGTCCACATTGTCACTTGATCTCACAACCTCTTGTCTCATGAGGCACTTTGGTACCGCTAATCTACTGGCACTTTAGAAGTTGGTTACAATGATTTATTTTCGTATAACATAAAAGATAGCTTTTAAATTTTAATAACTAAGAAGGCTTGTAAAGAAAGCAATTGATGTTAGGCAAAAAGTTGACTTTATTGATAACCAAAAATTACCAATGTATCGATAGATAAAGGCTCGAGATATATAAGAAAAGATCAAGGAAGTAATCAAAACATTCGAAATTTCACCAACCAGGTGCTTGATTACGTTAGTGTGTTACAACCGCATTGAATTGTTTTAGCTGTCTGTTTTTTTATTCTTTGTCCGATCTGCTGTTGGTAACATACTTGTACTATAAGTCCTCACCGATCTGTTGCAGCGTATACGAGAATATTTCAAGACATCAATCTCACCATTTAACTTTTCCACTCTTAGTTATTACAAATAAATAACTACAAGAACATTAAAGGGCATTGCAAAACATTTCGGACAGTTTGTTAGAATATATTCAACTTTAGTTGCTTAAAATTTGTTGTCCATGTCTAGAATTTTTTTTTTTTTTTTTTTTTTTTTTTTTTTTTTTTTAATAGTTTATAATTATTAGTAGACTTACTATTTTTATACCAATTTACATGTATATAGTCAGAGACCATATTTAATTTTAAATCTTCAGAAGTTAAAAGTCCAACATTGATAACATATTAACATATCTAGGGAGCAAAAGTCATCAAATTGTGTGGTGTTGCCAGTTGCCAAAATATTCCAAAATGTCGTCATATTTCGACATTAGACTTCAATATTAAGTATTAACACTTTGTTCGTTTGCGTTTATTTTATTGAAAACATACATGATCACAACGTGTTTGATTTGTGATTGCATATAGCTACAATAGTATAAGTTAAAATTTTATACGAGTATTTGAGTTAGACTTGTAATAAATTTGAAAACGACGTGTGAGTTAAGATACCACTTTCGAATGAAACTAACTCAACCAACAAAGCTGAATATCGTTAGGAAATCTCTATATTATCTTATTTAAGGCATCTCAATTCTAGCCTTTTAGGTACTTGTCAATTGGCACGCTATGTATGGTATAAAAATCAACAATTTGTGAGAGTGACATACGACAACAAGCATGATTTACTAAGTCTTTCTATCAAACAAGATACTCGTATATAAATTACAAAATGAAATATTGGTGATAATTACATTTGAGTATAATAATTGTGATGAACTAGGAAGTAGTCTCGAAAACGTAACATTGTAATATACAATTATCATGGGATAGAAATAAGTGGCCTGAATTTGTTGGGAGATTATTGGATAAGTGTCGACATTTTGTGTCATTTTTTTCCTAGTCAAGCATTGACTTGGTTAGATACTACGTAGTATTAAATTAGTGAACTTCACGCCTCTTTCTTGTTATCATTTATTTATACAAGAATATATGCCGATGTTTCGGAATAAAATAAAAAGCAAGTTAAAGAAAGGGTTGTAATTAAGCTTCAAAAGATTAAGTTGGTAAATGGTAAATGATAAATGGTAAATGTTAAAATATGAAAACATCACATGTATATACTTAAATAGTAACTAAGTTAAAGAGTTTTGAAAACAGTAGCTTTAAAGATATGATATAAGATCATTTGAGGACCAAATATCTTTTACATACCAAGGGACTAATCTCCATCATTCATTTTCCCTCCATCTTTATTTGATCTAATGGATGAGATTAATCCCAACAATTTAAAAAACCCACTTTCATCCTCTTTTTTCAAATATTAATATCTTTCAAACCGTTAATCGTTAAGCGAAAAAAAATATACCGTTACGACGAGCATTTAAGTATCTTTCTATAGATATGCATTATGATATACTTTCGACAAAAAAAAAATTCGTTTTTCTCACGTTTTTTTTCGTGGCCGAAAAAATCACATATGATATATCATATATGATATTACATATCATATATGATATGCAATATCAAAGAAGAGATTCCCACCCTTTTTTTCCAAAGCATTGTGGCGAGTTGGGAGCTTATCAAAGAAGATCTTTTCCAAAATAAAGCATTGGATCTTTATCGGAACACAACTTTACTACATTTTCGTGGGAAAAAAGCATTAATTAATAATCAAAGTGCTTTTATCAAATAATGCTCTTTGTCGACGCAACTGTGAACACCCCGTTCCATCCCCCGGACCCAACCCCACGCCTATCTTTTTTGTGGCGATAAATGACAAGAACCGAGCAAAATTGAGAAGCTGATTCCCACTGTTCGAAATCCCAGCCCCCCCCCAACCCCCCGCGCGGATGTCTTCGAAGCCAAAACCAAGTCTAAGACCAAAA
>LBNU01037678.1:84275-96259 GCA_014162995.1 Artemisia annua
CTAACAGACACAACCATTTGAATGGTTATACCCATTCGAACCATTGTACCCTTTCATTCACACCTTTTCATTCATTATATATAGATTAGAATCTGTAATCTTTACACTTGATGACATATTATTATTTCGATTAATAAAAAGCAATTCTTTAAAGCATATTGTGTACTTTGGTATATTGTGACCACGTTAGACCAACAAAGATCCAACGTTGAGGCCAACAGGTGACCATGACCAGGCTAGATATATCTTATGATGTTCAATGCTTAAGCCAACATATACATACTCCATTGCAGTCACACTTTGATATTGGTTTATGAGTGCTTAAGTATTTGAAACTTGATGACTAATCAAAGAAATAAATTTTTATATACAAATGTAACAAAACACTTTTCACAAATGTGACAAAGCATTTCATCTATGTTCTTGTATAAAGGTAATAACGACGAAGCAGTGGTAATTTCCTCGGTGCAGGCTTGAAACTTGTAAAGTGTGATCTCTAAATGACGACATTCTTATACAATTTCCTATAAGCTGTAATCATGTTGTATATATTTTAGTTGATGTTGTAGATACAAATTTTAAACTGTTAAAATCTCTTTCTAAAAAGGTGGTAATTATTATAGAAAAATAGAAACATACTTTTGAAAAAAAGACGATTAAGATTAAAACTAGTACTGTAATTATTATAGCCAAACAACACACGCTAAATTGCTACTATTATTGATGAGAGCAAGTAAAAGCACTCTCTATTTTACTGCACATTAATAAGGATTTCGTGTTAACAATTCGTACGAAAAAATCCTGGGATGAAAACGTGGTAGAGAATGGTTTCCTTTGCCCCAGCTGCAAATTTTACACACATTTGTTACAAAGGGGTGGACAATGGTTTTCCCCTACTACAACTAATGAAAGACGGTCAATGTCATGAACACCATGATCATGATCATGATCATGCATGGTTATGCTCAGCATGAACATAATCATAACCATAGTTAGATGTATCTTCTATACTACTCTGGTAATCATAATCTTCATCATTGTAACCACCTTCATCAGCCAAATAAGCCAAAACCTCGGTGGTTGAAGTCCCAAAAGAATTTTTGGTCCACTTGTTCCCAGGGTTTATTGATCTGAGCTTCTTGTTGATATTGTATAATCATCATTATTGTGAAAATCATTGTCTTCATCATTTGGTTGGATATCTAGGTCATGGTGTTCATTTGTGGTTTCTAGATTTTCTATCCTGAAGTCGATCATTCAGGTTCGTTATTAGTATGTTCACTCATGTAATCCTTCCAATCCCATACTTCATCCTCTTTAAACTTCACGTCTCTACTAACACATACTTTTTGTGTTGTTGGATCAAATAATCTATAAGCTTTTGATCCTTGTTCATTGCCTAAGTATACCATCTTGTTACTTCTATCATCAAGCTTTGTTAAGAGTTGTGATGGTACCTTTGCATATGCTATACAGCCAAAAACTCTTAGATGTTCTAGGTTTGGCTTTCTTCCTTTAATAGCTTCATATGGAGTAATATCTTGTAGTGCTTTTGTAGGAACACTATTTAAGATGTATATTGCATGTCTAACAGCTTCAGCCCAAAAATCTTGTGGCATGTTAGTTGCTTTCATCATACATCTAGTTGTAGACATAATTGTCCTATTCCTTCGTTCAACTACTCCGTTTTGTTGTGGTGAATAAGGAGCGGTGAGTTGTCGTGATATTCCATTGTCTTTGCAATATTGTATGAATTCATTTGATGTGAATTCTCCTCCACGATCAGTTCTAAACATCTTTAATGTTGTCCTTAACTCCTTTTCTATTGTGTTCTTGTATTCCTTGAAAGTATCAAATGCTTGATCTTTCGATTCTAGGAAATACGCCCACATATATCTTGAATAATCATCGACTAACAAGAATATATATTTCTTTCCAGATGGTGTTGGTGGTGTGATTGGTCCACATAAATCTCCGTATATTAAGTCTAAGGGTGATGTTGATCTGGTTTTGGCTTTCTTTGGAAATGGTGCTCTACTATGTTTACCAACTAAACAAACATCACAGATTTGTGTTGTAGGTTTAATTGATGGTATGCCTTGAACTAACTCCCTTTGAGTCATAGATTTTAATGATTCAAAGTTGAGATGTCCTAGTCTTGCGTGCCATAACCAAGTGTTATCCTTTAAGTTTGCTAATAAGCAAACAGGTGTGCCTATTCTTAGACTTGCTTTGTATAGACGGTTTCTTTGTCTAGGTACTTTTATGAAGATTTTGTCGTCCATGTCATAAAGTCGTAGTTCATTATCTTCCATTACAACTTTACAACCTATTTCGGTGAATTGACCAAGGCTCAATAAATTGCTTTTTAAGCTTGGGATGTAATAGACGTGTGAAATGATTCTTTGTTTTTCATCATCACATTCTATTAAGATTGACCCTTTGCCTTTGATCTCTATATGTGATCCATCTCCGAATTTCACTTTACCACTAACTTTCTCATCTAATTCCTTGAAGTGTTCTCTCACTCCGGTCATATGGTTACTAGCTCCGTTGTCTAAATACCATAGACTATCTAAATTTGTCTCTTGTGTTTCTACTTCTTCGTGTAGTGAGACATTTTGGTCTTCAACTTCTTTTACAAGTGGATCTTCTAAAATTGCCATTAATAAGGTAGGTTCTAAGTCCTCCTCGACAAGATTAGATTGCATGTTAGTGTTTGTCTTGGCATAACACTTATTTGCAAGATGTCCTTTCTTGTTGCATTTGTAACAAGTTACATTGCTAAGATCATAATTTGATCCTTTGAAGTTGTTATGAGGTTTTTCACCTTCTTTCTTTTCTCCTCTAAATTTCTCGTGGTTTTTATTGTGTGAGAATTTATTTCTCCCATTACCACGACCTCTAAAATGTTTTCCTCTACCATCATGTCGTGTGAACATCAATTTTTCTTGATTGTTCTCCTGTTTCCCTTTCTTAAACTTAATCCTTTCTTCATAGGTCTTAAGTCTACCAATTGCTTCTTCAAATGTCATAGTGTTTAGATCGGAATATTGTTCTATAGATGCTACTATTTGCAAATACCTATCGGGTACAGCATTTAGTAATTTCCTCACTAAATTTTGGTCTTTTATTTCATGTCCTAGACTAGCGGCTTTGTTTACAAGAGTTGTTAGTTTTCCTGTAAAGGTATCGATGGTTTCATCTTCCCTCATGTGTAGTAATTCAAGTTCAGATCTTAATGTTTGAAGTCTGGCTTGTTGTACTTTTTCTTCGCCTAAGTGTCTAGCCTTTAAAGCCTCCCATATTGCTTTTGGGGTTTTATGCTTTGTTATTTGAAGTAATTGATCTTCGGGTAAGGATTGGTAAAGGTATGCAATAGCAGTTTTCTCCTTTTTCTTATCGGGTTGTGTTGAGTCTAATGTCTCTATTGTTTCCCATAACCCATTTGCTTCTAGAATAATTTGCATTCGAATTGCCCATAGTGAGTAATTCGCGGGTTTTAACATCGGGTATTGGAATTGAGGGGTAGTGTTAGATATACTAGCCTCCTTCTTTTCGTTGTCTCCACCGTTTTTAGTCATTTTTAATATTAATGACAAGGTAATCTCCTAAAATTCTAACACGGGATGTGTTAAGAATATAGTGCGCGCTTTTAATGTTTTGTGTCTAATGTGACAATCAAAACCTATAGGATTAGTTAAATATACTATCCTCGGAGATTATAAGTTCAAATTGAATATACCTAAGGTTAATTACTCCTTAAAAGTTATTCCTAAATATAATAAGTAGTGTGTTTTCACTAGGTTATTATAAAAATAAAATGATAAGTTACTTAATGATATAATGGTAGTACTTATCAAAAAAATTATACTACTAATGAGTATAAGTAAAAATAGAGGGGTGGAATCCTTAAATCGAAACCTAGGGGGATTGAAATACACCCGATGTCCCTTTTTGTTTATTTACGGTGTGCCCTAGGCGTTATTATGTGCGCCTCTTTTTTCTTATCTCTTTCAAGAGATAATAATCTCTGTCTCCTTCTTTTGGGTGAGACTGTTCTACTGCTATGTTCTTGGTGGTTGACCGCCGGTTGTTTGGCTTTGGTTGACCGCCTTCTTCACGGGTATTTGGGTGTTTCTCGTTTATTTCGAGCGCCGTTAATCCTTTTGAGGATTTGTTCCTCCGTGAAAGATGAATCAATTTATGATTCAATTGAATCCGAAAAGGGTTTGATTCTTATGGATACAACAGGTGTGTTTGTTCCTTTTATGAATCAATTTACTGTTCCCTTTTCTTTGATGACCCTAGTGTTATACGATGGTATTGGGTCTTGTTGTTCTGAATCGTTTAAGGTTTTGGTTCCCTGGTTCTTTTGTTTTACTCTCGGTAAAAAGGAAAAAAAAAATTGCAAAAATTGAAAAAATTATCTTTTCTTAGTTGCCGGTAATTAAATTACGAGGCGACTTCGAATTATGGGTGGTTTTTTCTGAATTACAAGATGATTGATATATATGATTGTGGTTCGAATTAAAGTTTTGCAAAAAAAAATTTACCGATTGTTTCCTGGGAATTGTTCTTCGATTCAGGGCAAGAATTAGGACCCTTGGTATATGATGATTTGGATAGATATTCCAAACTCGCTCTGATACCAATTGTTGGCCTCAACGTTGGATCTTTGTTGGTCTAACGTGGTCACAATATACCAAAGTACACAATATGCTTTAAAGAATTGCTTTTTATTAATCGAAATAATAATATGTCATCAAGTGTAAAGATTACAGATTCTAATCTATATATAATGAATGAAAAGGTGTGAATGAAAGGGTACAATGGTTCGAATGGGTATAACCATTCAAATGGTTGTGTCTTTTAGTTTGTAACTGCCAAAAGGGTTATTGTACAAAGATGTTACTAAAGTTTGCTTGAATTTTGTCGTAAAGTAATATAGTTTCAAAATTGTCATCCAGGTTACTCAAGTTCACGGGTTTATGAACTGGGTTACTAAAGTTTTAAAGATGTTACACTAGGGTTACTCCCAAGGTGGGTAACCGGTTGATAGCCGGTATCTCAACATGAAACATATTCCACCTCAAAGAAGTTACTAAAGTTTGAGAAAAAAATTCATCTAAGTTACTAAAGTTTCAAAACTGTCATCTAAGTTACTCAAGTCCATGTGTTTTTTAGTCCCTTTTGTACGTTTGGTCCCTGTTGTTGCAGAATCTTGCAGAATCCATCCTTTTGGGCAACGAGTGTTTGTAATTATTTTCAAAAATTTTGGTTTATATGTTTTCATCCGCTATTTATCTGTTATATATGTTTGTGCACGTTTTATACGTTTTTTTTTACATTTTTGTATGTGATAACGTATCATTATTAGTAGCCCAAGCCCACTAATCACATGCTCGGATCAAGCCCAACCGCCATATAGTTCGCGACGTCAGCATTGACTAGAAAAGCATAAGCCCATGCCAAACTAGGCCTAACAACTCTTCTCAGGTAGCATAGTACATGCACAAAGGACGCATGACACCTGTCCTCCTTATCTGCTATCGGATGATCAACACCTGGCTCCCTAGCACCCATTGATCATCCTCAAAAGGTTTATGTCTAAACCCTACAAGCCTCTCAATTCGTTTTTTTAACTTTTTATACTTTTTTGTGCCTTTTTCTACGTTTTTATGTGTTTTTTTACATATTGTACGTTTTCATAAGTTTTTATCTGTTTTATCTGTTTTTATCCGTTTGTACAGGGAACTGAAAGACAGTGCATCCGTCTCTTATCACAACAAACCCACTATCCCCCAGATTGATGGCTTGAAGATCTTCGTCTATAAGGAATATAATCCATAATTAGACATTAGTGAACATGAATACAAACTCATTATCCGTTTTAACTATAGTAACTTAAGTGAATATTGCCCCAAACTTTAGTAACTTATGTGAACATTTTCGCAAACTTTAGTAACTTATTTGTCTATTTAACCCATAATATATCAATGCCACGTAGGATTTTCACTGGTAACTCTAGGTTACCCAAAACACAGTAACAAATTTAACCGGTTATATTAAGTTGAGTAACCTGGATGACAACTTTGAAACTATATTACCTTAGGACAAAATTCAGACAAACTTTAGTAACATCTTTGTACAATAACCCCTGCCAAAAAGCAGTTATGACCCAAGTTGACTTTTTTAATTGACTTTGACTTTCGGGTTTGACCTCCTAAATGGGTTGGATTCGGGTAGGTTGAGATTAACCCAATATCACCAACTAGACTAGTAACATTTAACAATAACTTATCACCATCAGACTCCTTATGTGCCAAAAGAGTTTTTTCTAGCAATGGAGTCATAACTGGCCTGCAAGCCAGCAGACCAAACTCATGAAGTAATTCCAAACGGTATTTTATTGGTTTAAACACAACCCAGTTTTGGTTTTCAACACTTCAATACCAAGAGAAAACTTCAACTCACCCAAATCTTTGATTTTAAACTTGTTTCTTAAAAACCTTTTAAAGTTCTCAATCTCAGTTTCACAATCACCAGCTATGACTAAGTCATTAACATATACCAGTAAGTACAAAGAAGCATTTCCTTTATGTTTTATATATAAAGAATGATTATCTTTAGACTGCTCAAACCCTGCTTCAAACAAAGACTTATACAACTTGTGATTCCGTTGTCTGGGAGCTTGTTTCAAGCAATAGAAAGACTTTTTCAACTTACAAACCTTGTTTTCCCCTTCACTAAAAAAAAACAGGAGGATGTAACATATAAACCTCTTCATTTAAATCCCTATATAGAAAGGCATTATTGACATACATTTGAAAAAATTTCCAATCTTTTTGGACTACAAGACTAATTAGACACCTAACAGTTCCCATTTTGCAACAGGACTGAAGGTCTCTTCATAGTCTATGCCTTCCTTCTGACTATACCCTTTTGCCACTAATTTAACTTTAAATCTTTCTATTTCGCCAATAGACTTGTATTTTATTTTAAAAACCCATTTGCATCTTATTGGTCTTCTACCAAATGGAAGTTTAGTAACAATCCAAGTATCATTTTTATATAAAGCATGTATCTCATCGTTCATAGCATTAATCCAATTATTGTCTTTTAAAGCTTCCTCATATGAAGAAGGTTCAGCAGACTTGTTCAAATTAGATATAAAACAACAACAATTTTCAGCACTTAATACAGAATGATTAGCATACCTATTCAAACCATGCTTACTTTACCATCTAAAACAAAAAACATTTTGAAACACAACCTCTAATTCTGAGCCAACACTGCCCTTAGATTGGTTTCTTTCATCTATGGGAGTTTCAAAATGTTGATCATCATGTCCAAGTTGGTATTTAACATCAAGCACTAGTTGAAGAATCTATTCAACATGTGCAGGCTGATTTATGTCATTACCAGACTTTGGTTGATGCAAACTGCCATCTCACTAGATGGTCCTTACTCATAATTGGGACTTAAATTAGGAGTTTTGGTTGCTATTTTAGACTTAGACTCAACACAATAAGAAAAGTTCAAACTTGAAACCTCATTTTCAGACTCAAAAGACTTGTTTTGGCTCATTTAATATGGATAAACAGTTTCATAGAATTTTACATTCCTTGAATACAAAACAGACCTATTTTCAAGACTCAAAAGTTTATATGTTTTTTTCTACTAGCATATACAATTAAAACACATTTCTCAGACTGTTCAGAAAACTTATCAGACCCTTTAACGATAGCAGCAAAACACAAACACCCAAAACTTCTTAAATAAGAAAGGTTAGGTTCCTTATTCTACACCAAAGAAAAATGAGACTTGCCATTTAAAACAAAGGAATGAAGCCTGTTAATTAAGTAAGTAGAGTTAAAATACAATCAGACCAAAACATAAGAAGAACTTGTAGCGAGATTCAGCAGATATGTGTGTTTCCTCTCAGCAATCCCATTTTGCTATGGTATATATGCATAAGAAGTTTGATGTAAAATAGCCATTGTATTTAAAAATCATACATTTTATGATTTACAAACTCAGTACCATTATTTGATGTTATATCTATGATTTTTTTGTTAAACTGTGTTAAAACAAGGTTACAGAAATTTACAAACAATGCAAAAACTTCATCTTTAGTTTTAAGCATATACACTTACACAGACCTACTGTAATCAACTATTGTTAAAAAAAGTATCTAAAACGCTCCCTGTTAACCAATTTGTAAGGTCCCCAAACATCAAGATGAAAGAGTTGACCAAAACTATATATTTATTTTCATTTAAAAGAGAAGAATCCCTGCTATGTTTTTCCTTATGGCAAACCTCATGATGCCTGTCGTGTGTCACGTTGTAGTATAGTTGTTTTGCCTATTCAAGTTTTAAATTAGCCGACTTATCCTAACACACACACTAACGAGCAGTGTACCCGATCAATATGTAGATAGTGGTAAGCAGAGTGTCGATCACTTAGAGTGGACCGTAATATCTAGTTAACCTAATTAGTATTTTAATATCCTAAGTTAGCTTTACAACCTAATCTAACGCAAGGGGGTTTAGTCTGAGAGACTAGCACAGTTTTAGATTAAACAATAAAAGTAAAACTAATGAGAACGAATCAGAGAATAGCAAACACGTACACGGATAGATAATAGATACAGCAAGAAGACCTGTCCTATGGTTAAGTAGCTTGTCACTTGTTTTATTGCTAGTTTTATATGATGAGTATCGTAATCTTATCTATCTCGTTGGATCATAAATATAGGCGAGTAAACTCTTAATGATTACTTATGCCTATCCCACTTAGCTAGACACTAGTTAAGTAGGCGAGGAGGGGGTATGGCAGCCCAAGCAAAACTCAGCTAGACATAGAGGTTATCAATGCACATATACAAGTCACCAAGAAACATCATATAAACTTTAATTGATGGGAAAGCAATTTTAAGGGGAGCAGTATGGTGGCCACAAGCCCATCAATCCTGATGAATTAAAGCTTATTATTACAGATAAAACAAAACTACTCAATAAATTATACACATGCAGGACCTTCTTACTGCTCTAAGATCTTCGTTTAGGGTGTGTCTTATGTTGCTTCTTCGTCTGAATTCGTCTCCTTAGGGTTATGTTGCACACAAAATTCGTATGTAATGATGGTCTATTTATAGTTCCTGTCTGAAGGTTCGATGCGGCGCATCAACTAAGTAGATGCGGCGCATTGAGGTAACTTTGCGTGGGGTCCAAGATTATTATATTCCGGAATCTTCGTACACCGTCTTCAGATGTAGGCGATCTGAACTTATGCCGCGCATTGTCTTGCTGTATCTTGATGCTTTCTGTGAAGTCACCGTTTGATAGTGACAGCGATGTCGAATATGTTAGTGAGGCTATCTGGAGTAGAACAGCTGATCTTCTTCTACCAAATATCATATGCGGCGCGATGATACAAATCACATCGGCACATGTTTTCAAAGTCTGGCAATGTCTCAAAATCAGCTAAGTATGATAATATGGCTCATCCTATCTAGAAGAGCGGTATCCCGTGATTTCAGTAGACTTTCCATCTGGATTTAATTTTGCACCATAATTCATCCAAAATCGCCAAGTTTCACCAATTGCTTGTTATTTCCTAAGAATCACTAAAGTAAACAATCAAGCACTGATTCTCATACATAATTAAGTAAAACAAGTCAATTAAATATGATAAATGATGTCAATATAATGTACTTATTTGATGTCATCAAATATCCCCCCACTTGAACTTTACTTGTCTTCAATTAAACCTTAGATTGAATTTATAAAATTGTATCCTAAAAGGTAGTAGGATATATTTTTATCATTAAGCACTTATTCGTTTTATCATAATTACACAACCAAACACTTTAACGAGTTAGAAACAAAATAAATTTTTCAATATCAAAACAAATCTAAATCGTTTAGTTGCTCAGTCGTGACAAATATTCTATCATAGGCTTGGCAGACATACACATCTCCTCCACTAAAGCTAAGGAGTAACAAGTCTAAAGCAGCAAAAAGGGTTTTGAGGTTTAAGGGTTAAACCTAGCTTTGCTCAAACGTTTTCTGCATAAACTTAGTAGATAGCTAGCGCGAGTCCTTGACGCTTCAACTAACGAATGGTCACTAATGTGCTTCTTGGATCACTAGCGCGTTATTTGCATAACGGATGGTCACCAAGTTACAAACTAGATCGCTAGCGCGTTAGTCAATTAATCTAATACTCGGATGGTCACTACCTTATTCATACATTCTACATTCTTACTTAGCCATCATTCTATTCAGATGCTCGAAAGCTAACAATGAATAGAACGTTACGGTTGGGTATACAAAACAAAACAAAATACAAAACAAATAAAAATTGGTGTAAAATAAAAAATACAAAACAAATAGATTAAGTCCTAACGTGTGGTTAATCACTTCCCAACCATCCCATGAATAATACTCATATCATGGAATAACTCACGCTTTGACTCATGTAACTCACGCTTTAGGTAGACACGAATTATACTCAATAAAATCTTAAACAAAGAACAAACCTTAGTTGGCGTTCCCATAACGGCCAACTCCCTTTCAATCCATAAATATATTACAACAACAAATAGTGGAGATATCTTCCACTTAATACAAAACTTTACAATAGTTGGTTAAACAAACTTCCAACTTTCTTTTTTCTTTCTCTTTTCTAATTTTTTTGATTTTTTTAAACATAAATGTATAAAATTTCACAACTTTACTATCATGATTTTTTCGGATAATATTCTTTACTTTTCAAAACTTCAGATATAAAAGTAATAGTGAAAGTAGTAAACACACGAAAATAAAAATATACAATATGTACTTTCACTCCAATTGCATTATGCAATTTCCCGACCTAACCAAATATAATGAATTACGCACATGAACACAAGTTACGCAATGAAACACACTTTGCCTAGGCAGCTAACCACGAACTTTAATCTACAGGGTAGGCTAAGATGTAAAGGTGTAACGAAACATAAAACATGGGTGTAAGAAACGAAAGGAATGGCCCTGAGGGTTTTTTTAGGGGTATGTTACTCTAAAAGTGAGAGTAAACAAATGGGTTTAAATGGGGGTTAACTAACCAATGTGGTTAGTTAATAACACATAACATTTAAAAGCTATTTGGGTGTAATCATAGAAATTTACCAATTTAGACAAGTCACTCCAATTATATCAATAATACTCATTATGGTAGACTCAAATAGTATATAAGCCAAGTTCTAAAGTTTACAAGTCACCGGCACACTAAAATATTTGTGAAAAAAGTTTTCACAATTTTTGAAAATAAGGTTATGTGTGAGGTTATGTAATTTAGACTAAACAAAAACATGCTAAATTTTTTTAAATTTTGACATATTAAGCATAGATTAAGCATATTTTTTAAAAGTTTAGAACAAATAACGTTCTAATTCTCCATCCCCCACTTAAGTTAAACAACGTCCTCGTTGTTTGTATCTAAAATTAAAAACGGGAAATTAAAAAGAACTAGAATGGAAAAACTCCCTTAGATTTGCTCGGTTTGATCTTCCATTATGCGTTTGCGAGCAATCCTATAAATACAACAATTCTAAAATTCCACACCTGGATTTAAGAAAATCAAACTTATGCACAATTCAATAGTAGTTAAAAAATAAAACATAAGAAATAAAAATAAAAATTTCATCAGGTCATTAGAATGAAGTTGATAGTGTTATGAAATAAAGCATTGATCGCAAAAGAATGAAGTTCTCAAAGACTACAAGGTTATGATTCAAGGAAGTGAAGCTAATGACATTTGACTATAGACTTGGACTAACTTGTATATTCTTAATCATCACTTACCCATATAATCCCATGTCTTATTCCTACCCTTTAGCTTGGTGTAATTACTAAATGTATTGGCATGTAGTGACCATCCGAGTTCTTGAAAAGCTAGATTACGTGCCAGCGATCTAAGGATCATCCTTAGTG